>QUSF01001189.1:0-14288 GCA_003676055.1 Chloebia gouldiae | reverse complement strand
TCCAACCTGAGCCTCCCCTGGTGCCATTTGAGGCCATTTCCTCTCATTTTTTCTTTGCCCCTCCTGGCAGGAGCTGTGCAGAGCAATGAGATCCCTCCTGAGCCTCCTCTTCTCCAGACTTTCCAGGGATCCAGGTTCCAGTTAGATGGAGATCTCAGATGTCCAGCTTCCCCATCAAACTTACAGATCCAGCAGCTGAAAAGTTGAAGATGGAGCCTCCTCTTTCCTGCAGCACTTTCTGCTTTAATGCATTCTGAATAAAACCTTCTCACATGTCTGAAAAAGCAAATTCCTGCTTTAACTGATTCAGGGGGAAGTTAAAAATGTCCATGGTAACAAAATAAATAACGGATCAAAAAATGGGTCTTGCTTTGTTACAGCATCTCATGATAGCACAGATTTATTTTTTTTTAAGCATTAAACTGCAGCTTTCATTTAATGGAACTCCCCAGCCCAGGCTGGCATTCATCAATCTGCAATTTATTAGCCCTGATCCTCTTTCTACAGATGCTTTAAATAATATTGGGGCTGGTTTTTATTTACTGCAACTGCTGGCCTTCACTGGCAGGTGAAAGTGAGCAGCAGGAAAAGCTGCCAGGGAGATTTGAGGCAGGGAAGGGCACTGGGAATGTCCCAGGCTGACAGGGAACACGTGGAAGGGCAGCAGTGCTGTTTGCTGGGGGTTCCACATTTCCCAGCGTGGGCAGCAGGGAGTGAAACTTCCTTCCAGCAGGGAAATTCCCACTCCTCAGAGACCTGGAGAACCTTCCAGAGGACGACAGGGAGTTCAACACTTATTTTCATGAGGCAGGTGCATGAAGGACATCAAGATGAAGTCCAAAATTCCTGCAGGATTTTCCTGAGCAGCTGAATTCTCCTCCTGAGATGAAAAAGCTGCTGCGGGAAAAAAAAAAAAAAAAAAAAAAACCCACAAAAAACAACAGAGGCTTAAACTTCCTGAATATATTTCTAATTAACACCTCAACTGCTGGGAATTCCATCCCTGGGATATACCTCACATGAGGGCAGAGGGAAGTCAAGGGAACAACCTCACTTTGAAAATCTTGGGGAAAACTTTCTTAGAAAATCTTGAACTTGGAAAATCTTTGTTTTCCCAGCTTTTCTGAAGCCATGGAAGGGGAAAATCATCCCCAGCTTGGAGCTGATTTCTCCCCACACCGATCCCAGCCTGCCTGGGATCTTCCTGAGCCTGTTACTCCTTGCTTCTGATTTTTAAATTCCCTGCTGGAATGTCGAGCCTGAGAAATGTTCAGGTACATCCTGCCCCTGTACTTTTTTATCTGGTTTAAAAATCTGGTTGGGGACTAAAGTCTGAGTGGGGGAAGGTGAAAGAAGTGGATTAAGGTCCCAGCCCAGCTGCTGGGAGAGTGGGGAAGCTGCAGAGTCCTCACACAGCCTGTGCCTCTGGTAGCACCTTCAGTGGAGCTGCAGGAAGGGTCTGAGCTCCTTTCCCAGCCCCTCCCTGGGTGAATGCCACCCAAGCCAAGGCGACATCCCTCTGCCACTCTCCAGCCTCCAGTTATCCTCATTTTTTACCTGGAAATATGCTCAGCATCCCCTGAAAGTGGGAGATTTAACCCCTCCTCCAACAAGCTTCGAGCTCAGAGGTACAATCTGAACATCCAGCCAAGGACTCCGAGGTCCAGCGAGGGCAGGTGGCCTTTGGGTAAAGCCATGGAGTAAGAGCCTGAGATGAGCGATGCAGGGCTCCACGGGGCTCTTCAAAATGCAGTTTATTGTACCCAAGATGTCCCAGCAGCCCAGGGCCGTGGGTGGCAGAGCCTGTGCCCACAGCTGCCAGCTCCAGCTGCAGACAAACCTGAAGAGCCTTTTGTTGTAAATGCAGGTGAACCTGGTGGGAAGAGATGCTGATGTCTGACTCAGTTCAGAGGCTGAATGATTTCTTTATTATAACTATGCTATAATACATTAATGTACTATTTAAAGGAGACACTAAAACTACAAACCTGCTTTTCTAACTCCCAAATCTCACTCACTCCCAACTCCTGGCCCTCCCTGAGAGCCCAGCCCCAGGGGGGTTGGATTGGCCACCAGGCTCAAACAATCCTCACCAGAATCCAACCAAGCCATCACCCCAGGGAAACAATTCTCCAAACAATTCCACATGGGAAAGCAAGGAGCAGAAACAGAAATTGTTTTCTCTTTCTTCTCTCTGTGCTGCTCTATGAAAAATCCTGAGAGAGAGAAGGATGTGCCTGCCACACCTTTAATTCTGGTTACACTGCATTATATACTTTTCTTTGCTGAGCATCTTAATACAGAAGAACCAATCTATACCTTACTATTACCTACAGCCTATAACTATTTTCATCACCCTATTATGCTCAATACTGCCCGACCACACGAGTTAGGATGCTGCAGTTTAAGCTTAAAGCTCTTTTTCAGTTTTCTTGCAGCGGAAAATTCTTAGGCCTTTTCTCTGCTTGCTTCTTTTCTACTTACTTCTCTACATCGACATGTCTTGTTTGCCTGTGGAATCTTTCTGCTCGGTAAAAACATCTTTTTGTTTGTGGTCAGCTCATCCTTTGCTCTAAGTCATAAAACCCCCTTCAACTCGACTTATCTTTGCTATTTTAATTGTCCAGCAAGACAGGCTCAGCAATTGTCAATTTACACATTTATTGCTCTTCTCTATCAAAACTTGCTTCCATCTCTATTCCATTCTCAGGTTCTACATTCAGAGCTCCTTCTGCCACGCATGCATGGCTGTTCCACCTTCTTGTCAAACTTTCATCCTTCCCAACACCATGGCAGGGATTTCCATCGATTTTTCCCCTTTTGGTTAAGGCCTTTTGCAGCCAGACACGGTTTTGCCCATGCTCTGAGCTCTGCTTAGAAATCACATGGCTGAGATTAGTGAATCCCTGTGCCAGGCCAAAAATAACCTGGGATCCACGGCAGGATATATTAAAATATCTCCTCAAATATCTCCCTGGTACAACATCCCAGCAAGGCACGGCTTCCTTTGCCATCAAAAAGCCCCAGAGCTGCATCTTCAGGTGCCTCCAGGAGCTGGGGGTTGGCTCTGGGAGGAGCTGTCAGGACAGGAGGTTGATGTCCCTCAGGAGGAAATTGAGGAAAGGAGGAGAAAACGCCATGGATTGTGGTCAGTTTGAAAGGAATTAGAGGGAGTTAGAAGGAAGGCACAGCAGGAGCAGCCACAGAATGGAGAAATAAGGGTTTCATTTGTTTATTTAAGGATTTAATTTCATTTCAAATGTGTCCAGCTGTGACATATTTTATGGTGGGACAGGCTCAAAGTCCTTCTGAACATGTCCAGACCACAGGAATCCATCACTGCCTTGGCCAGTTGGAAATGTCCTGAGCTATGGTGCCTCTCCCATCATCATCCTCATTGGTTATTACTACATAAAACCCCATTTTTTAAAGTATTATTACATCAAAAACAGTTCTCAGGATGTTTTTATCCTCTGTTTTCCATGATCCCACCCTGAGTGACCCCCTTTGATCACATCCCAATCCTCTCTGCTCTGCTTCTGTGGGCAGAGGTGGCCCTGAGTCCTCAGCACCAGCTAAATCCAGCTGAGGAAGAGCAATGGGAGCCTGGACAGGGAATTCTCCCCTCAATTCCCTCCAGCCATGGAGGTTTGCAAGTTCTGGTGTGAAAAAAATGCCAAATGAAAAGTCAGCCCTGTTGCATCAGATAACTCTGGAAGTGTAGGAAGAGGAAATTTGCCTGGACCACAGAGCCTGTGGAAATGGAAGCCACAAAGATTTTGGCCTTCCCTTCCTTCTCTCATCCTCACACTTTTATCCCATCGTGTTCAGCTGCTTCCCACTTTTTTCCCCTCCTGGATCTCCTGAGGAGCTGCCCATGGCTGTGCTGTGTTTTATGGAGAAGGTCTGTGTCAGGTTTTATCTTCTTTCTGCCAAGGTCAGGATGAAATGTGTGAGAGGGAATTTCTTGCTGGGACTCAGGTGTTTATCAGTTCCTGTCTCTGTCACAGCCTCACAAACCCTGAGTTTGCAGCACTTCACTCCAACAAACTCAAAATGGAGCCCATCTCTCTCTCTGCAAGGCCTTTTAAGGATCAACTGTCCAATTAAGAAATGACACCTCAATTATTTTCACCTTTAACCCAATACCCAACCAGCCGTGCCCGCAATGGGGACTTTTTTATCCAATTGCACAAAACCACCCAAACCCCTGGAGAAGGAGGTGAAGGAGAAGGAGCAGCCTCCACCCTGAAACCTCCATGGTGCTTTCTATCTATTCCTGCATTCTAAACCCTTAAACTCTGAGTTTCCCACCCTGTGCTATCACACACTTCCATTCAAACCCCACACCTGGAATCTCAGTTTTATTATTGAATTTTGGGAGCTTCTCCACGGCCTCAGGTCAGTGCAGAGTTCTCCTGGGGGTCAGTGCTGGCAGCACAGAAAGTCCCAAATTCTCAATAACAGGGTTCCAACAGGTCTGGATCATTTCCAGGTCTGGATCCTGCTGGAGCACCTCCACTCTCAGGTTCAGCATCCAGCCTGTGACCTCTGGTGATCCATGGAATAATGAACGGGATTGCAGAGGCTGAGTATTCCCCATGGATGCCTGGAAACACCTGTGGGATTTTCCTGCTACCATCAGACCCCCCTCAAGCTTCTTTAGAACAAGAAATCCTCATTTTAGGAATCAGGGAATCCTATTAAAGCCTGGATCAAGCCGAGGGTGAGGGGAAATTTGAGTTTCAGCCTCCTGCAGACAGAGAGGATGCCCTGAAATTTTGGATCTGAAGCTGCTGCAGGATAGGAGGGGTAGAGGGAGGAGAAAGGAAAGGGTTTTGCAGGGGTCCTCTGGGAGCTGGAAGAGATTCCTGCACATCCAATTAGTGGGATGGAGAGTGGATTAAAACCAGATTATTGTCGCTGTGGCTGAGCAGGAGCTCCCTTCTGCTCAAGATGCTGCTCAGATGTGAGCCAGGGCAGCCTTCACCTCCCCAGAACTAATTCAGGGAAGCACCTGCTCCATCAGCAGGTTTAAATATTCACATCATTTTTGAAAGGATTATTAAATTATTAAATACAATTCTATTTATCCATTATTCTTCCTTTTCTTTCCTTTTTATCCCCCTTGGTTGTGGCGTGGCTTTGAATCCATACTGGAAATTTGGAATTTCCTTAAGCAAAATGCTTGGGGTCATTTGCATGGTGACCATGCAAATACCATGCAAACATCCTGCTTTTGAACAAGGCTTTTCTTCTCTGGTGCAGTTTGGTTGTGAAATTCTGACCTTTGTTGGATTTGTGGTTGCAACTGAACTCGTCGGGCAGAGACAGAGGCTGGAAAAATCCTTTTCATACTCAAAGCACAGCAGCAGGAGCAGCAGCAACAAAAGGCAGGATAAGAACACATCCCATGGGAAGCTTTTCCAAAGGCGATGGAGCCAAGGGATGGATGGAGTCAAAGCTTTGGGTAGGGACAGGAAGCCAGGCTGGATGGGTACAGCCACTGCAAGAAGTCCTGCCAGGCTTCCCAGGCAGGAAGAAATTCCTTGGAAAAGCAATTTCCTCTCTTTTTGCCTCCATTCCCTCTGGAAAATGTGGGTGGGTGCTTCCTTCTTTCCAATCCTGTCATTTATTCCTCATCCTGGAGACGCTGGGATCTCACCAGGTGGCACCTGAGGGTTCTGGCTCCTGCTGCTGTCCAAGCAAAGGAGATTGAAGGAAAACCAGAGTGGGATGTGAACCCTGAAAATGGACCTGGGAAATGTTAGGACAAATTAATTTGCGCTGTAAATTGCTCCAGTTCTTTCCATGGAATCATGGAATGGTTTGGGTGGGGAGTGACTCAAAAACCACCCAGTTCCACCCCCTCCATGGGCAGGCACAGCTTCCACATTCCCAGGGTGCTCCAAGCCCCTTCCAGCCGGGCCTTGGGCACTGCCAGGGATGAAGCTGTCCCAATCCTGGGGAATCTCTGAAATGCGGATGAAAAATTAAAACTCTGCAATTCTAATGAAGATTTGTAGGTAATTGTATGTTTATTATAGCGCTGGATGCATGTGGGGACTTATTGTTCTTTAATGGACATGTGTACCCTTGAGAATTCTTGATTTTTTTTATTATTACTCTTAACTAATTTATATATGTATAGAATTTTACAATAGGTTTATGTATATTTATTTTGCTAATTTCGTATTATACTTATAGTTAGTTACACTTGTATTTAGTTTTTGTTAGAAAGTATATAAAGGATTCTTGGGTTACTCTGTGTTTGCTTTAAGGTCTGAGGAGTTTTTCTTATTTCTTATCTTTTTAGCTTAGAAATTTGAATTTTTTCTTTTTAGCTGGGGCAATTTTGTTAGTGTTGCAGTCACTAGACAAAACAGAATATTTTACTTATGTTAGTAAGCTCAAAGTGGCACATTTTCCTTAAATCTAAATAGATTTCCACTCTGTTAAATTTTTATTTTGTCTCATCTTTAGATGATCTTTGAGGTCCTTTTCAACCCAAACACAATTCCCTGCACAAAAGGTCTGATCCCAGAGATTTGGATCAATTAACACGCATCAACTGACACAGCACAATAACATTTTCTCATTCTCATTCACTTTTAATCATTTCTGGAGAAGCTGAGCAGGGAGCAGAACAGGATATCCACGCAGAAATGTGTATTCACTCACACACATGAATATTCCTGGCTGGGCCTTTTCGCTGCACAGAACAGACCATTTCTGGGCATTTCTCCATATTTAAAAATACATCCTGGCAATTCCAGGGAATAACAGCCAGACACTTCCACTTTGGCCCGACAGGCTCCTTTCCTCCCTGATTTTGTGCCGCTGTTGAGGCAGGGATGGGAATGAAGAGACTCCAGAAGGCAAAGAATGAGCGTTTATTCCAAAGTGCGTTTCTCTTTCATAAAGAATTCTAAAGTACGTTTCTCTTTTATAAAGAATTCCAAAGTACGTTTCTCTTTTACAAAGAACGTTGTATGTCGGACTCAGATCCAGTCAAAGAGAGAAACAGAAAACTTCTAACCAGGCCTGAAAAACCGCTAAAAGGAATGTAAATAAAGTTCTTTATCTTTCTTGTTGTTCACATCGTTTATAGTTAAGTTTTACTGCTGTGCATCATTCAGTGCACACCAATAATGTGCAGTGTTTTCACTTCAGGACCAATAGAGTTGGTCTACACGAAGCTCTATATAAAGAGCGAAGTATTTTAAAATAAATCAGAGTTCTGTGCCACCCTGAGGTGGGGGCAATGCCACCCTCACAGATTCATCCCTGGAAAGAGAACTGGTCTTGGAAAGAAAGGCCTGGTGTTGGCGTAAGGTGTTTGTTGGGGTTTTCGTGACTTTTAGTTATTTGTTGTGATTTTTGTTGTTCAGGGAGACAGCAGGGCCGGATAATCTGCTCTTCATTTGGATACACAGGACAGAGATTGTTACTAATGCTGCTGCCTGGGGATTTCACACAGCCAGAGGAAATCCCCCAGGCTGGGAGATGTCCGGAGAGGGGCTTTGGACAAGGACGTGGAGTGACAGGACAAGGGGGAATGGCTTTAAACTGGAGGAGGGCAGGGGTGGGATGGGATTTTGGGAATTGGGAATTGTTCCCTGGCAGGGTGGGCAGGGCTGGGATGGAATTCCCAGAGCAGCTGGGGCTGCCCCTGGATCCCTGGCAGTGCCCAAGGCCAGGTTGGAGCAGCCTGGGACAGTGGGAGGTGTCCCTGCCCATGGATCCTTAAAATCCTTTTAACCCAAACCACGCTGGGATTCATGTCCCTAACACTAACAGAATATATTCAAGTTGTAGTTTTAATTAGATGCTTATAAATGTCTGTTTTAATTAACTACTCACACTCTCCAGGATAATCTGAGGGCTTCCAAGCTGCAGTTAACTCCTGCCCCACAGCATTAAACATCCCATAGATAACATTTAAGAGGAATTATTTGACAAGTAGCACTTTCCACGTGAATTTAAATGGATTTTCTGTCCAAGGCAGGAGCATTTTGCTTTGGAGGAACAAAGACAAAGCAGTAAAAAGACTTCCAATCAGCACAGCCAGTGCTATTTTCTGTCTGTGTGGTAAAAAATACAGGTAAGACACAACTCCCCAAACTTAAACCATTTCCTTGTGGCCAGAAATCCTTTTGGGTCTCCCCAAAATTTGCTGAGGGCTCCAGGGGGGATGGCAGCTGGTGGAGAGGCGGCCTGTGAAGAAATGCAGAGCAGCTGAAGCAGCAGAAGCACAGAGTGCAAGGTTCTGTGATATTCAAAACAAGCCTCAGGCAGAGTTTGTGGGGGGTTTCTGCCCCCAGTCTGCTCCTGGAGTCTTCAGAACTCTCTGGTGAAGTTTTTCACCTTTCTCTTCCCTGTGTACCCAGAAATAAATGTCATTTACCTCGACAGATCTCAAACTCTCAGCAGATGAGGCAATTTTTGAGCAGCACAAAGCTTTGGAGCAGGTATTGGAGGAGTTGGGCTCTGCCTTAGCCAGGTGAGGGAATTATCCTGAAAAATTCCCCCAGCTGAGCACGGGGAGCAGGAACAGATGTCCCTGTGCTTGAACATGTCCTGGGGAAGGCTGAAATCCTGCAGGTCTGAATGCCTGACCCTTCAGAGGAGCCATCTTTCCACTGTCTTATTTTTTACTGCTATTTTTTACCCCTCTATATGCAGTAAAAAAAAAAAAAAGGGATTAAGAGGAATGTAAATAAACTGAATTTATGTCTGTAAACATCTGAAAGAACCTGGCAATCCACTGTCAAGTGACCTGGATCCCACAGGTTTAGGAGCCTGCCTAGTTTGCCACTCTTTTTTTATTTTTGTTGTTGTCGTTGCACAAAAAAAAAAAGCTTAATTCACATTTTAAAACCTAATTAACTAACCAAATCAAAGCTTCTTTTCAATTTTGGGCACCTTAGCACAGATGATTTACTCAGATTGGCCAATTTTTCTGTATCTGCAAACAGCTCAGCCTTGGAGGCTGAAAAGATAAAGGGGAGTCATTGCTCTGTCCCCCCAGAGATTTGCCAGCCCCAGGAGTTTTGGAAAGCTGTGGGGACAGAGTCTGGAGTCCTCAAAACCCAGCTCTGCCAAGAGGAGTCCATCAAAAGGAAAAATATCCCAGTCTGGAGCCTCTGGAGTACATATTGTGCCTAATTTATCCTTGGAGAGGACGTAAAGCCAATTGTCTGCAAATGGTCATCAATCCTCGAGCCAATAGTGCTGGAAAAGCCCTTCCATAGAAATGATCCTATTATATCCCAGATTATCCATCTGTGTCCTAGGCTGGGGTGTGAAACAACAGGAGGTTTGCCAGCTGCTTCAGCTGTTTCCCTGAGCAGCTCCCACAGAATCCCAGAATGATTTGGTTGGAAGGGATCTTAAAGAACATCCCATGGGATTCCACTTTTCCAGATTCTCCAACCTGGCCTTGGGCACTGCCAGGGATGCAGGGGCAGCCACAACTGCTCTGGGCACCCTGTGCCAGGGCCTGCCCACCCTGCCATGGAACAATTCCTTCCCAATATCCCATCTAACCCTGCCTTCCTTCCATTTAAAACCACTGCCCTCAATGGTTTTAATTTTTTGACCTCAGTGGTTGAGCTCTGGTTTGGGTTGGTTTGGTTTTTAATTTAGGAAAACCCTTGAACTTCCAGCTCTTCCCAGCTGATCCCGAGTGGTTCAAGTGCTGCGTACTTGGGTTGTGCCTTTTCCTGGAGGAAGCAGGGAATGCCCTGGGAAGCTCCTGTGGAAAAGCAGGAAGGGCTTTTCTGCAGCCCTCTGTGGCCACGCAGCCGACTGGGAAAATCCAGGGAAATAGGAGGAAAAATTCAAACAAAACTCGCATCCTTGAAATCCAACCGGCTTTGAGGAGGTGAACATCAAATACTGGGGTTTTAATGGAAAAGTAGAGAAACTTGGAGGATTTCTTGTTGTTTATGAGGGCTTTTTTGTCCCTAAACTCCCTTGTCCAACCTCACCCCCCTTCCCTGCCTCTGCAGAGCCGCCAAAGGCTGAGAGTGGAAATATTTCAGCATGGATGCAGTGGAAAACACCCGCTCCAGCCGGATGCTGGAGATCAGGAGGCCTGACCCAGAATCTGCACAGGGGCAGACATGAAAGCAGGAAAATCCCATTCACCGAGGTTTTCTGGGAGCAGCTCCCTCCTGCCTCTGTGGAGTCACGCACACGCTGGCTCCGACGCTCCCACAGCAATTCCAGAGCTTTTCAAGCTTCATCCTGGATGGACAGAGGCCACGAGGACTGGGAATAATTACCAGCTGGAGAAGATGTTCGTCTGCGAGGGAGAAGTTTTGCCAGCTCCTAGGAGGAGAAGCACAATCAATCCCACGCCTCCTTGTTTTCCTTCCCTTCATCGCCGTGGTTCCGACTGATTTTGATTACCCTGGCGCCAAATAAATGAAAACATTTCATGGCCATTTAATCACTGGGAAGAAAGGGAAAAATGCCTGGCTGATGGATGTTTATAAATGTGCTGCGTGGATAAGGGGGATGGCTCTTCCCTGCCCAGAGCAGCAGTTGGAAAAGCAAACTTCCAGCAGGAAGAACCTGACTCAGCTCCCGCTGGCTCCGGGGGTTTCAGCATCAGGAGAAAGGGAATAGCAGTGCTCTCCTCATCCCAGCTTCCAGCTTGTCCCAGGTGTCATCCAAAGGTTTTCCTGCTTGCTGGGCAATGGAATCATGGAGTGATTCGGCTTGGGACCAACCATTTCTTCAAGGGTTTGGACAGCGCCCAAATAAATCCCCGGCACTGGCATGGAAGTGGGGACCAATGTGGGAAAACCCCACCTGCATTCCCAGGAAAGCTGTACCCACCTGTGCCCGATGTCCAGCAGTGCCTGAGGATGGAAACTGAGCAGATAAAACTGATTACAAACATACAAATCAGTATTATTTTTAAAGTACTTTGATTTCTCACATATTCCTCAACTTAGACAATTCCAGGGCTCTTGTCCAGGCCCTGCTATCAAGACATAAGTGGATCACTCCTACCCTCTGGAATTGCTGTTTGAGGTTTTTCCTGTGCTGGGATGTCATTGTCCGTGGGATGATATTTCAACCCCACAGAAATTGTGTCCATTCTGCGTTATTACCCAACGACACAGAAATGCACCAAGTTTTAAGTAACACGGAAGGAAATCTGGTGTTGATCACTCTTAGTCAGCTCTGATGGGGATAATTTGAATATTTGATTTAATTAGCCTTTAATGTGCCTCCCGTAGCACAGCTGGATTTCTGCTGAAGGCCACAGAAATGTCTGGACAAAAGGAAAACGGAGCTAAAGGGATGGAATATCTTTTATTTTGCGTGTCTGTATAAGCTGCAGTTGTGTTTTGTGAGGGTTTTTTTCAAAAAAATGTTCAACCTCACAGCAAATTTGTTCTCTGGCTTGAAAGGGAATATGGGAATTACCTACTTTCTACAAAGAAATAAAAGCAAATTTGTGGGAAATAGATTGGTAGAAAATTATTAAAGCCTGACAGAAAAATCACATAGCATACATCTGTATGCAAACCTTGTGATAAGAAATACTGACTTAGAAGTGCCAAAGAAAAAGTCAGACATTATTAACAGAGAAATAAAACTAAACACAAGTTTCAAAACACAGCCTTACAAATTAGACTAAATCCTTTAGAGAAACAGAACTATGAAAGATATGTTGTAGTAAGACCCACAAGAAATAATTTTAATTTATTATTAGCTATAAAACATTTACAGCAGAGTGTAGCTAAAATTGATAAACCAAGAAATACTTGTAGTGTATTATAATTAAGAAATAGTTAACTTCTAATAATAATAATAGTGTGAATTATAACATCTGTATTGTCTCACCCTTCACATAAAACTAAAAATAAAATAAAAGTCTTTAAAACACCCATCTCTAAATCAGAAAAAAAAACTTAATCCAAATTAATAGACACAATTCCAGCATTTTACAGCAATTCCTTCCTGCTTTGTCACCTACATTTTGGGAGAGCCTCTGTAATTGTTCTTCTCTCTGCTGGCAAGGTCGATTTTCATGGAATGGGTTGGGTTGGAAGAGACCTCAAAGCTCATCCAGCTCCACCATCCCAGGTTGGAACCTTCTACCATCCCAGGTTTTTCAGAGGGAAGCTTAACAACAATCTCACCAATCCAGAGACTTCCCTCTCCTCCTCCTGCCTGGCTAAGAGGAAGATTTCCAATGCTCCGGGGAGCATTAATCAATTAATTAATTAATTTCATTAACTGCCCTAAAGTGGCACAGGAGGAGGGAGCTGAGAAGATCTGATGAGCTCCTGATCTTCTGCACCTTATCCATCAGCTTCAAATGGCCAAAGAGTTGGATTAGATGGGATTTTGGGAAGGAATTCTTCCCTGGGAGGGTGGGAAGTCCCGGAATGGAATTTTGTCACACATCGGGCTCAGGCAGCTCCAGATCCTCCAAAACCCAAACAAATTCCTTTGGAAGCAAAAGACGGATTTGGGATGGGTTTTTCCTTCAGCCATGGGCCTGGCAGGGCTCATCATGGGGTTTGCAGCCGATGGAATCGTGGGTGGGATTTTGGGAATTGGGAATTGTTCCATGAGAGGGTGAGGAGGAGCTGGGATGGAATTCCCAGAGCAGCTGTGGCTGCCCCTGGATCCGTGGCAGTGCCCAAGGCCAGGTTGGACACTGGGACAGTGGGAGGTGTCCCTGCCATGGCAGGGGTGGGATGGGATGATCCTTAAAATCCCTTCCACCCAAACCACCCCATGATCCCATGATTCCTTTATTCCCTGATTCCAATTTTTATAACTAAATTTAACTGCGTTACTCCTCTTTCTAAAGCAGGCTTCTTACTAAAAATACATCTCAATTCTCATTGTTCACGTCAATAGGGGAAGAATTAACTCCCTTCCAAAATATCCCAAAATATCCCCTAAAAAATAAACAGTGGGGCAAGAGCTCATTTTAATATCAGGAGAATCATATTGGGATTCCTAAATCCAGGGGGAAAAAGAGGGAAAATCCTTCTCCATTTGATCCCACTCGTGAGAAATCCCACGAGCAGATGCTGAGGCCGTGAATGGTGGCCAGAGTGTGATGTGTTCTTTGATTTTTATATTTCAGTTGTTTGGTTGTGTCATGAAATCATGGATTTTTTTGTGGTTTTTTTTTTTTTAGAGTTATTACTAAATATTGTTAGAGTATTTATAGGTATTTGAATTTAATATGTGTTTTTCTTCTGAAGTTTAATTTTGTTTGTAGTAGTTGGTGATTTGGAAAGTGAATGGAATAAATACTTTAAAAGTTTAATAATGTAATTTGTAGATATTTTGATTTTTGTAATGCTTAACTAAAACTTTTTTTAAGTGATTTTTATAATTTACTTTAAAATTTTTGTTTGTTACTGATAATACTTTTGATTTGGCTTTGATTATGACTTGAGTTCTTTTTTTTAATGCTGTAAAGACTGGTTTTGGAGACTTGTAAGGTAAAAAAAATTAATTGTTATGAAAAATGGTGGCACTTGCCAATGGAAAAGCTGGAGTGGGCCTCTGGAATTTGTCACACATTAGAAGAGAAAAAAAATGGGAAAAAGCCACTAAGGTGGGAAGTTTTTGGTTTTCCCAGTGGGAATCACCTCTGATTGTGTCTGATTCCAGGGAATAACTCATCCCTGACACCCACCGATTTTAAATTTAAAATATTCAGGAAATTTAAAATATTCAGAAGTTTTATAGGGGCTCCTACATGCAATCATATTTAGGCATTTATCTGGATTTTTGAGGCCTTTCCTTTCCCCACGTGTTTCTTGTAATTCCTTTTATTTTATGCCATTTTTCTGCCTTTTCCTTTGCTGGCCATAAACATTCAACTCTTTTCAAACCACCATAAAAAAAAATTAGGAAATACTGCAAATACTATTACTGAAAAAAAACCCATTTGGAAACAAATAAATACAATGGAAATAAATAAATACAATGGAAATAAAGAAATAAAAAGGAAATAAGGAAATACAATGGAAATAGATAAATTAAATGGATATAAAGAAATAAAGACATAAAATGTAAATAAAGACATAAAATTGAAATAAAGCAATAAATAATTGGAAATAAAGAAATGAAATTGAAATAAATATGGAAAGAAAATAGAAATTAATAAATACAATGGAAACATAGAAATAAATAAATTGAAAATAAAGAAATAAAATGGGAATAAAGAAAGGATTAAAATGGAAATAAAAATAAAATGGAAATAAATAAAAAAATGAAAATAAATAAAATTGATA
>QUSF01001188.1:0-14290 GCA_003676055.1 Chloebia gouldiae | reverse complement strand
AAAATCAAAGTGGTAAAGGATGAGACAGGACAGGGAAGAATCTTCAGACCTTCCTGTTGAAGGTAGAACAGTATGAAGACTGTCTCTGGCTGTTGTCCATAGGTAAGGCATGTTATTTATAAAGGAGAGCAGGTGCCCCAAGCTGTTGGTGGCCCATGCCCTATTGTGGCTGGCCCACTTCCAGTCCTAGCTAGACCAGGGCGGCGGGCTCGGGAGGGGAGGAGGTGGGGGGACCTCGGGAAGTTTCCGCATCACGGCCGGACTGGGGGGCCGTGGGGGAGGTACGGCGTGCTGGGGCTCTGCTTTCTTGGGCAACTGCTGCTGCTGAGGCCATGTCTGAGAGGTGCCAAACCCGACGCTCTCTGGGCTCCCTGGGGGCGAGGGGGAGTCACACCTTCTCGACCGGGATGCTGGGGCTGCGGCAGCGCTGCTGTGGAGAGAGGAGTGGCTGAGGCCCCCAGCTGCCAGTGGCACACAGGGAGCCTCCTGCACAGCAGGGCCCAGAGCTGGCAAGGCTCCCCAGCACGGCTAGAGCGGCTGGCACACCTTGGCCCAGCTGGACAGCTGCCCCTCAAGGTCCCGGCGAGCAGGGGATGGCTCTGGGCAGGCTCCCTGGCCAGCAGCAGGCCCCAGAGCCCGTCTGCCTTTCAGGGGCAATCTCTTTCTCGCTCTTTCACCTCCCCACCTTGCTGTGCTTCTGCCCTGTGCCCCTGGGGCTGCTCTTGGCCAGGCAGCCTCAGTGGGAGTCAGCACTGGCTGCAGACCCAGCGGGCCCCCCAGGACAAGACCCAGCGATTAAGAGGCTAGGGAATGCACTGGGCAGCAGCAGAACCCTCAGCAGAGTTCTTTGCACAGCCATGGACTGGCCACAGCTCCACTGCAGCCTCACTGGGAATCTTCCCTGACTACCACCAACCTTTAAAGCTGCTGGAGGGTAGAAATCTGCAACAACTTACTGTTTCTTTTCCTTCCACCACCGGAACCCAACATAGCACAGGACCATAGAAAGTGGCACAGTGAACAGTGTCACCACTGTGCCTATCATGCAGGACCTGCGCATATCGTGGGGGCAGAAAACTCTTGGGGTGTTCGGTGCATTCTGGGCATTTGTCGTGGACTTGCTGAGCATTTCTGTGGGAGCAATGGGAAGCGTGAGCCCACGCTTTACTGCACTCCTGAGCTGGCAATGTGGTGGATACGGCCAGGATGTTCTGTGTTTGCCCCACAGCTGGGGCCTGCAGGCACCTTGCTGCCCCTTTGCACAGGCTGTGCCACCCAACAACGCCCAGCAGACCGGCAGGGGAACCCAGGGACAGCGCAGCTGCTTGGGCTGTCGCTGCTTAGAGGAACAGGGGCCAAACCCATCCCTGATCAGCCCCTGCCAGCCTTGGCCCTCCCTGCCCTGTGACAGCTCCCCCAGCCCCAGGGGACAGAGTGAGGCCCTGTCAGGACACACTGGAGCAATTACCTCCTCTGCCAGTGCCTGGAACTGCCTGCCCGCCTGCAGTAAAGGCTGGCACTAGGCCACTGATTTCTTCTGGAACATCCACCTTCTGTAGAGACTTCTGTTTCATTGCTTAAGAAAGAAAATGCACAGCTGGATGGGATGGGACTGTTTCCCTTCAGGGAGGAGCCATCTTCATGACCCAATACTGGTCAAAGTCATGGAGAAGGATCAGGAAATCAGATGAGCTTTTGGGATTGGTCAGGACCTTCCCTTCTCCAAACCAGCACCCCTCCTGATCTGCCTGGAGACCAAGAAATTTCAGGGGATGTCAGGGTGTGCATGGACAATGGTGAATTTGGGGCTCCCTGTCAGCTGGTGCCAAATGCTTTCCTGAAGCTGCAGCCAGGCCAGGCTGGGAAACAGCCCTGCAGACCATGAGAGCAGCAGCGGGGCAGCGAGGCTGCCATGGATCCCCTCCCACTGTGCCGGGCACGGCTTGTCCAGATGTGCAGGGAAAGGCCCCGTCTGCTGAGTCCCCAAGGAAGGCTGAGGGAAATGCACCCACCACGGCGTCTCTCCAGATCACTCAGCATCTGGTCTAGATGTTTGGCTGCCTCTAGGGATTTCTTGTCTTCTCTGTCCTGGTTCTCCTCTCTAGGAGGACCTTAACAGAAAGGTGTTGGATGTCTCCTTCAGGCCGCAGTGGCAGTGAGTGCCCCAGGGTGATTGGTGCCCTCCAAGGCACACCCTCAGCCCTGCCTTCCACTCAGGGCAGGGGCAGGGGGACCATGTGCCTGCGGTGGCCCCACACTGGGATGGAAGGAGTCCCTTGTGGGGCATTCGGGGCAGAAAGGACTCCCTAGAGATGCCAGCAGCTCTAAACCCAGCCCCAGCCCGGGAGGGGCCTTGGCAGCAGCAGCAGGAGCAGCTCAGGCTCCCTGGGGCCGTCAAAGGAGCTGTGAAAGGCTGAGGCCCTGGGCACAGTCCTGGGCTTGGCCCCTTCCCTCAGTGCTCTTCTCTGGGGCTGCACAGAGCACATGGATGGACACAATGGCATTGCATATGGGTGGAATATGGAGAGCTAAATGCTCCTTCCACTGACAGCGATCCTGTCTGATCGCTGTTGGGTTCTAGAAGTTAGCAGGCCAAGTCTTCAAGAATCATTAAACCCTGAGATAATGTTAAGGGAAATGGGTCATGAGTGAGTTCTTGTCAGAATGACATTGATTATTCTGTCAGGAAAGGCACATTGAGTACTTGCCTCCATCATGATCTAGATACTTCAAACTGTCATTCACCAGATTTTCCATATAAGCCATGTCACGATCCCAGTCTAGGAGACAGCAAAGATCAGAACCATTTCCATGGTGTGCTGAGATCCCTCTCTGCCTGTGGGAACTGGGCACTGCAAGGGGCTCGGGTAAGGCCATGGGAGCCAGATGTGAAAGGACAGGGCCAAAGCGCCTCAGGGACCTGGGGAGCTCAGGGCTGGCTCCTGGCCACTCTCAATCATCTATTCAGGCGCTGTACAACATCCCTGGGAGGGGTGGCAGGAGTACCCCAAAGGCCGTGGGGTCCTCTCCCTCCCAGAGAGGGAAATGTCCCTAAAGTCCTGGGTATAAGTGCAGCATGTAGTGCCAGAACCATTCCTTCCCTCCTGCACTCCCTCTCTCCCTCACTCTGTTGGAACAGCTCCTCCAGCCCAAGGGCACATACCCAGGCTCTGTCAGGACACCCTGGGGCCTTGCTGTCCCCCTCTGCCCTCTCCCCACCATGGGTACCCCCTGCAGTCACTCCCAGGTTTTGGGACGTGTCTCCCACAGAGGGACCCCAGCAGGACTGCTCAGTCCCGAGTGCCCTGAGCATAATAATTCCTCTGGGCTGTGCCGGCCTTGTCTGGGCTGTGCCCACACTGCCAAGCAGCAGAGAGGGCAGCTCAAGGCTTAGCAAGGCTCAGGCCCAGAGGCACAGCAATTACCTCCTGAGACTGTGCCTGGCAGCGCCTCCCTTCCTGCAGCAGAGGCTCCCAATGAGGCGCTGCTTCCTCTGGGAAACTTAGCCTTCAGCACAGCTTTCTGGTCATTCTCTGGAGTAAGGAAATAGGACAGCTGGATCACATGGAACCATTACACAGACAGGAGGGCGCGTGTTCAGGAGGCAGTGCTTGTGAATCACTTTGATATGGATCAGGAACTCACATAAACTATTTGGGTAGGCCAGGTACCCCCCTTCTCAAGCTGCCACCCCACAGGATGTGCCTGGGAACTGGGAAATTATAGGGGATCCCAGGATATGCATGGCCCATGGTACAGCTGGGGCTCCCTGTCAGCTGATGCCAAATGCTTTCCTGCAGAGGCTAGGGAGAAGCTGTAGCCAGGCCAGGCTGGGAAACAGCCCTGCAGGCCATGAGAGCAGCAGTGGGGCAGCGAGGCTGCCATGGATCCCTTCCCGCTGTGCCGGGCATGGCCTGTCTGATGTGCAGGGAAAGCCCTGGGCTGCTGAGTCCCAGGGAAATGCACCCACCTTGCCCTGACTGTTCCATTTCCATCAGCATTTGCCTCATGTGTTCAGATGTCTCATGTGGTTTCTTGTATCCTGTAGCTTTATTTTTCCCTGTTGGAGGACCTTAGACCAAAACATTTCCATTTCCCAGAGGATTTTACAAAACCCGTGTTCAGCCTGTGGGGTAATTAGGGTCATACTACGCACCACTGTGATGGAAGCTGGGCTTGCGAGCAACATCCACCAAAGAACCTGGGAAAGTCCTCCCTGCAGCCACACCTGTAACTAAACAGCCACAGGAGCTTCTGTCATCTCTGCAGATCTGCACGGCCAGCCCTGAGCCGCAGGAGCGGTGAGGGGATGGCCCAGGGCGAGGGCACACACGTGCATGGTTCTGTCCTGGCACCTGCAGCGATGCCCCCCCCCGGCTGAGCTTTGGGCTCTGAGCTGGCAGCTCTGTCAGGGGGAAAGGCCTTGACCTACCCTCAGCATCTCCCATATGCTCAGTAATGGGTATAGGTTGGGAATCCAGATCCTCCTTATCTTCACGTTCAGCTGCAAAGAAAAGCAGGACAGATCAGCTCCTGTGATACTGTAGGAGATCCTCAGGCTGCACCCAAGGCACAGCCCCAGGACACAGCCCTGGGCCCGGCCCCTTCCACCTCTGCTCTTCTCTAGGGCTGCACAGAGCACATGGAAGGACACCCTGGCATTGCACACAGGAGGAAGATGGACAGCTAAATGCTCCTTTCTCCCACTGACAGTGATCCTGTGGGATCACTCAGGGTTTGAGAAAGGAGCAGGGCAAATTTTCCTGAATCCATCAACCTTCAGAGGAACTTATGGTACAAGGGAGCTCTAGCCAGATTGACACTGATTATTCTGTCAGGAAAGGTACATTGAGAACTTGCCTTCATCTTCTGGAAAAGTCTTAAAGCCGTCATTCATCAGCATTTCTAAATCATCCAAATCTCGATCCCAATCTAGAAGGGAGCACAGATCAGACCCATTTCCATGGTGTGCTGGGATCCCCTTCTGCCTCAGGGAACTGGGCACTGCAAAGGATGAGTATGGTTGTGGGAGCCAGGTGGTAACGGACAAGGCCAAAGCTGGACAGGGGCTTGGGAAACTCTGGGTTGGCACTTGTTCACTGCCCACCCTCTTTGGAGACCCTGAGCAACATCCCTGGAGTGGAAACTGGAGCAGCCCAGGGCCCACGTGCGCTCTCTCCCTCCCACAGAGGAAAGCCTCCCTAAAGCCCATGGGAAAACCATCCCCAGCACTTCCCAGGGAGCAGGGAGCTCTGTCTCGAAAAAGAGGAGCCAGGCTGCCAGCTCACCTGCTTCCTGCGCTTGCAGCGGAGCAGCCTGGGCAGCCCTGGCAGGCAGGGCCACAGCCAGGAGGAGCAGGAGGAGGAGGCGCAGAGCAAGGACCATGGCGCCTTGCCCTCTGCCACTCCCACAGCTCTTGCTGCCACCACTGTCCTGACAGTGCTCTCCCAATGTCAGCACCACTTCTGCCACCGCCGCTGCTGCCGCAACAGTTGCGCTCAAGGACTGCCTGCTTGGGCGTTGTGGTGCTCTGGAACCACGGGGCTCTGGGACCTCTGTGACCTCAGAGCCTGCTCTGACCTCAGCCTGCTGTGACCCCAGAGCCTGCTGTGACCTCATGGCTGGGGCTGGATTTTGTGGGAATGGATCTCAAGAGGTGCCCTTCCAGTGAGGACAGTATGTCCCTGCAGTTATCTCTGTGCAATATAGTTTTTTTCAATAGAACTGCGTTATATGGCATTGGACAAAAAAGTCATTTCATGGTTCTACATGCAACAGCAATGTCAAGTCCGAATTAGGGGACACCCAAACCCACTGTACATCTTATGGGCGTCCTCAGCAACCCTAAAATCCCTCTTTGTGCCTCACAAGAGACCCCCAACCCCTGCTCAATGTGCAGGTGTTCCTTGGCCCCTGCACACCTTTGGAGGTACCTCAACTTTCCTGCACAGCTTTTGGGTGTCCCCAGCCCCCTGCACAGCACAGAGGTGACCCAAAGCTCCTCCATGCCTTTAGAAGGACTCAAACTTGACACTTAGGGAGTAGCAACAGGGCTGAGCCATCTTCTGTGTGTGTGTTCACTATGTGTCCCTGGGTGAACAGATGAGGCCCAGGGGGCAAATCCCCACTCTGCTTGTAAGAGATCCAGGAGTGCCACAGGCCCAGTCTCTGTCAGCCTCTGAGCTCATCTCTCAGGCTATGAAGGACTTTCTTCTGAGTCCAGCCTCATTCCACTTTCCTCAAGGCAAGCACTTACTGATGACTTCCATCTTTTCCTGGACATGCCACTGGAGGAGTATCAGACAATACCCTTTTCTGACCCAGAGATGGGGCAACTGAGAGGCGTTTTAAAAACTTTTTTTTCCATATTCAGTCTCATGAGAAGGGTAAGACAATATAGATGTTATAATTCACGCTATCACAATCTGAAGCTGACAATTTCTTAATTACAAAACACTATAAGCATTTCTTGGCCTATCAGCTTTTTGCCATGCCATGCTGGAGACGCCTTAAAGCCAATCATCTAAAACTACCCCTCGTGGGTCCTACTACAATGCATCTTCCATAGTTCTATTTCTCTAAAGTGCCTAGTCTATTTGTAAGGCCAGTTTTTGAAACTTTTTTCTAGCTCTGTTTCTCTCCTAACAACATCTATGTCCTATTCCATGGCATTTCTGAGTGAGCCTTTCTTATCTCAAAGTTTGTATCTATAGATGTGTAGAGTGTGGGCCTTCTGTCAGGCCCTGAGAACTTTCTACAAATCCATTTTACACATTTCTCTCTCTCTCTTGAACATAAAAAACTTCTTTGATGGTCTTGTTCATCAGTTGTTGTATACTGTGAAGTACACAAGGTACTAGGAATAACATTGTTATGATAATAATCAATGCATCTAAACTTATGTTTACACTAAAGCACTAAAGCACTTTCAGCTAAGGTGTAAAACTCTATCCTTCAAACAAGTCATCTAACTATTGTGGGAGTCGGGGTTGAGAGCAACAAGGCAGGGATGCCTTGGGAGGATTCTTATCTTTAACTCAGGGAGAGCAAGTGTGCCAATTTCCCAAGGTCCCTCGCTCCCACATGTAAATGGTTGCCTGCCTGTCACCCAGGGCTCACTCCCACACTCCAAAAGTTCTGCGTCCCCAGTTCTCCCATGGGCTCACAGGTTGTAGTCACTCCCCTGCTGTTCTGTCATTGGTTGAATGTGTGTCACCCCACCTCAACTCCTCCTTCTACCCACTGTCCCCATTGGTTCATTGTACCCCGTCCCCTCCTACCTTCCCCCAGTGTATATACCCTGAACCCACCCCTGTTGGGTTGTGTTTAGGGTTTCCCCCCATTTATGATTAATTCCTCCCTCAACTGATTTTGTAAAATGGTCTGTTCTCCCTCCTCCTCCTCCCTGTCTGCCTGTCAATCCTCCCTCCCTCCTCCCTGAATGGAAAACCTATGTTAATATCATCCCCAAACCCCACCCCGAGGGTCCGTCTGTCACTCCGAGGCCTCTCCTCTCCATCTAGAATCTTTCATCCAGAGCCTCGAGTGATAGACTGGTCACTGGGGTTCCCCTCCTTCCCCTATACCCCATTGGACAATCCCTCTGCCTGCTCCCCTGGTTGCCGCTCCCCCGTGTTCTCCCATTGGATGGCTGCTTCCCCCACCCCTAGTTTCCACCCCTTGTTATAATCCCCTGCACCGTGTGCTCCTCACCTTTCGGGCGCACCGTCCTTCCGAGCTAAGGTGGCTACCGTGTGTGTCTCCAATAAACTTGGATTAGGGTGCGTCCTTGAGGACACCCCCTCACTTTTGCCAAAGTTGCTTGTCACCTCTTTTATTTCTGGTGGTCGTCGACCCACGGGTCCCTGACCCTGCCCGCTGTGGCCGGGGGAGGTGGCCCCCACGGCCCACAGTGCTTGAGGGTGCTGGGCAAGAGGACCATTAAGAGAGCACCGCGACAGCTTGGCGCCCAACGTGAGGCCTTAGAAGACCGCCAGACCCCACGGAAGTGACCATTGGAATGGACATTGTGGATCTCTAATCCCTGCACCACCCCGCCACTGGTCTGTGGCCGTTGAGCTACCCCCAGTGGGAGCAGACCCAGTTTTATGGGTGGCGCTCCTGGGGGACGGGAGAGGCAGCTTCTGCAGGCTCTGCTAGAAGTCTCTCCCCAGCGGAAGCTCCTCCTCGGATTTTTCGTTGGTCCCCTGGATTTGGTAAGTGGGATTTCTTCCTACACTTCCTACTTCTTTTTCCCTTTTTTTTCTGCTGTTTTTCTTTTGGGAAAAGGGCAGAAATAATCCTCTCCTGCTTTGTTGGGTGGGGGAAAGTTCGGTGTATCCAGGCGGGACCTTCTTTTTTCCTTTTTTCTTTTCCTTTCTGAGGCAAGATCTGAGCTGCTCAGCAGACTGTAACAACTATGGGTGCTAAGCTCTCTGCCAAGCAAAAGGGGGTATATCTCCAAGTTGTGGGTATCTTGGTTGGGGCGGGGGGGGTTTTCTGTTAAAAAATCTCAAGTTAAAGACCTAGTAAAATGGCTATTCCTCCACTTCCCTGATATAGCTACCCCTGAAAGAGTGACCGATAATCAGTTCTGGGATTTGGTGGGGCAAAAATTGACAATCCTAGGAAGAACGTGGAGTAGCTCCATCTCAAAAATATCATTTTGGAGCCTCCAAATTAGAAACGTCTTAAAATAGAGAAAGGGAGTGGAGGAAGAGCCATCTTCAACTAGATCGTCCCCAGTTCTCCCCTCTCCTAACCCTCTTCCCTCCCATGTCACCCCTAGAGCCGGTATTCTGCAGAGAGCAAACCGTGATTTCGTGCGGGGTAGCCACCGCGTCCCCGGCTTTCTGCAGAACACAAGATCCCCCTGCCTGGGGAGCCAGGGCCCAGCTCCTCAGGACCTTTCTGATCCCCATTCTCCCCGGATATGTACAGCCCCATCCCAAAATCACAAAGTTAGGTTTGATATTCCCGATTCCCTGATTCAACAAAATGGCCCCTGGAGAGGACAAGATGGCGGGCGCCACGAGGATTTTCCCACCACTGTTCTTCTCCTCCCCAGAATCCCTTTTGTCCCCCTCCCAACCCCTTACTGCCCCTCAACTCCGCCCATGCCCCCGCCTCTGACTCCTCCCTTACCCTCGTCCCTCCCTCTCCCTTGGACCACTCCCCCAGTTACGCCCCTTTTTCCCACAGGGGTAACCCCACCCCAAGCCACTCCTTTGAGGCGGAGCCCTCCCCCTCCTCCCAGCTCGCCCAGCCCCCCAGCCCCTCCCAGCCGGGACCGACTTCCCATTCCCACGGTCCCCCTCCTGGTTCCCACGGTGATGGTGCCAGAGGGGAGGGGCCTGGGACCAAAAATGGCTCCCCGATACCCCTGACATCGCGCTCAGCATTAGAAACCCCTGATAAGTCCAATAACAACCCAGCACAGACATTTTTAGCCACGCAGGTTACTTACATCCCGCAGGCTGAGGGTGGTGTTCGCGCCCAGTGGACCCCGCTGCCCTACCAGGTCACGAAAGAACTGTGTAAGGTGCAGGGGGAATTCACTCAGGAGAACGAATGCTTCAGGGGGATTCTCAGGGCCATGCTATCAACCAACCTCACCCTTGCTGACCTCTGCCAACTCTTCTTCCGCCTCCTAACTCCAACGGAGTTTTTGCGGTGGGAGACTGAGTGGGGAAGGAGGTCCGGGACTCCCTATTCCATCTTTGGGAGAACCCAGCCACTGCTAATGATGCAGGGTGGGGGGATGCTCTCCGTCGACCACCTCTGCTGTCAAGCGGAGTAGGCCGACGGAGCACGACAGGCCTCTGAGATTTTCCGGGAGGGGCTGCAGGAAGCGGTGAAGGCTGCAGAAAGGGCTTTTCTTAATCTAAAACCCAAAGGCCAGGGGCTGAATTATGTAAAGATAGTGCAATCCCCTAATGAACAATTCCTAGAATTTGTTGAGCGGCTCCGCAGGTGTGTTGAGTTGCAGATCAAAGACGAGAAGGTTTGGAAAGAGGTGTTGAAGGAAATGGCAGCTCTGAACGCAAACGCCAGCTGCAAAGCTGCCATACTCAGCTTACCGATGGAGCCGCCACCTACCATACAAGACATGTTAGAAGTCTGTGAAAAGAAAGTGAACACCAACAATATGGAGGAGACTTCTACAGGGGGATTTGCTCCACGAGCCGGCCCTTCTAGAAAAGCGTACACCGCTGACATCCAAGTGCCACTACTGCGATGTGGACCACCACCTTGCACTCGCTGACCACCAACAGATGCCTGCTTTCTGTGTGGGACACCAGGACATTGGGTGGGAAATTGCCCGCTTAAACAAGACTTCCATAAATTTAAGAGGAAGGAGGGCAGGACCCAGGGGCCCCCAAAAAGCTAACTGATCAGCGCAGCCCCCCCCCCCCCCCCGCGCACGGACATAAATTTGTTGAGCCCTTTAGACCTCAGGGAGGGGGAACTCAGCAGACGCCCGGACTGGACATTTCTCCAACTGATGGAACACGCACCCCTTACGAGCTGACCCATCGCCAAGCCATTCTAACAACTCTGTCAAATTTCTCCCCAAACAGGCTCCAGCTGATGGAACCGCTCCACCTCAGAGATTCCAACCACCACCTCGTCTCTGTTGCCCCGGAGGGTTCAGGTACCTGGAGTCGGCTGTGATGTAGGTACATCGTTGTTGGGACACAAAGTACACACCCCAGGAGATCACGGTATTGCCCGGGTTAGTAACATCAGACCCAGGGCAATTAGTGATTCCCCTGCATTGCATTCGCCCACCGGTTTTTCTCCCCAAGGGTCAGATAGTTGCCCAAGCCATCCCGGTCTCTGAACCACCCTGGGATTGGGAGCAGGCCGATGACCTTCGCAAAAAACTCCTACCATCAATTTGTTGGGTAAGACTCTTGGGGAGGATAAATTAAAAATAACATGCGGTCTCCATGTGGGAGGGGAGCAAAAAACAGTGCAGGGGCTCCTGGACACGGGGGCGGATGTGACGATCATTCCCACCCGGGAGTGGCCGTCACATTGGGAGCTGCAGAACGTGGCTGGACGGGTGCAGGGTATAGGGGGAATTCAATTGGCTAAACAATCCCGGAGTGTTGTACAAATTGAGGGGCCGGATGGGCAATTGGCCCCTCAATAGGGGGCCATTCGTATTGGATTTCACGGAACCCCTGTGGGGGAGAGAACTGATGGCTCAGTGGGGGACGAAAATTGACATACCGTAAGCCCCCCTGTTTTTTGGGGTGGTGGTCACTGAGAAGCGCACCACCCAGAAACTGAATTGGTATACTGATAAACCAGTCTGGGTGGAACAGTGGCCTCTGAATAAACAAAAATTAAAGGTGCTGGAGGAGCTCGTAAAGGAGCAATTAGCCAAAGGGAACGTCGTGGAGACCACCTCGCCGTGTGCCGTGGAACTCCCCTGTCTTTGTTATTAGGAAACCTAACAAAGACAATGGCGGCTCCTTCACGACCTCTAAGAAATCAATCGAGTGATTGAAGATATGAGGTTACTCCAACCAGGGATGCCGTCCCCGACAATGCTCCCCCGAAATTGGAATCTGGTCGTAATAGACATAAAGGATTGCTTTTTTCAAATTCCCCTACATCCTGACGACGCCCCACGGTTTGCCTTCTTGGTTCCAATCATCAACCGAGAAGCCCCAGGGAAGAGGTACCACTGGAGGGTTTTGCCCCAGAGAATGAAAAACAGCCCAGTGATTTGCCAGTGGTATGTCTCTTCCTTGCTGTCCCCAGTCCGTGTAGCTGCAGGAGACGCCACCATCCTGCACTGCATGGACGATATACTGGTGTGCACTCCCACCGATGACTTACTTACCTATGCGCTTGACTAATGTGTTGGTTGCTGCAGGGTTCGAGCTCCAGACCAAGAAAATTCAACGGATGCCACCTTGGAAATACTTGGGGCTTCAAATGACGACGAGGACCATTGCTCCTCAAAAATTGGAAATTCGAAATTCCGTCCGGACCTTGGCAGATCTCCAACAACTGTGTGGCTCTTTGAACTCGGTAAGACCGTGGCTAGGTATTTCCACTGAAGACCTGGACCCCCTTTCCAATTTATTGGAAGGGGGAGAAGGACCTAGTTCCCCCCGGACTCTTACCCGGGAGGCAGAGATCGCTTTAGAAAAAGTGCAAAGGTACATGTCTGCCAGGCAGGCCCATCGCTACCAACTGGGCCTGCCCTTTAGAGTCATCATTCTGGGAAAACTGCCACACCTCCACGGGGTGATATTCCAATGGCAAACTGAAAACAAAGGGGAGGACCGAGACGAGAGGGACCCTCTCTTGATAATAGAGTGGGTGTTCCTCAGCCACCATCGGTCCAAAAGAATGACATTGCCTCAAGAAGTGATGGCTGACCTCATTCGGAAGGCACGGGTGCAGATCAGGGAGTTGGCTGGATGTGACTTCGACATGATTCACGTACCATTAAAATTGAGTTTGAGCCAAATTACTAAGGCTATGATAGAGCAACTATGTTGTAGATGCAGGCAAACCCAGTGGGAAGAAGTGACGATGTCTGACTCAATTCAGAAGGCTGAATTATTTCTTTATTATAATTATGATAAAATACATTAATATACTATATAAAAGGAGGATACTAAAACTACATACTACTTTCTCCTACTCTAATCTATATAACTCGTGACCCTGCTTGCGAGAGTCCAGACACAGGTGGATTGGATTTGCCATCAGGCTCAAACAATCCTCACCAGAATCCAATCAAGCACTCACTCTAGGTAAACAATTCTCCAAACACATTCCACATAGGAAAAACAAGGAGCAGAAATAGAAATTGTTTTCTCTTCCATTTCTCTCTGTGCACCTCCATGAAAAATCCTGAGAGAGAGAAATGTGCTTGCCACACACCTACTCTAGGAAAACGAGTCCCTGCAGTTCGCATTGGACAGCTACACCGGTCAAATTTCAATTCATTGTCCGGCCCACAAAATTTCCAATTTGGAAGTTCAATTTTCACTGTCATTAAAAAGGTTTCAAAGCAGGATGCCTCTAAAGGCTCTCACAGTTTTTACTGATGCGTCCGGAGCATCCCGCAAGTCGGTCGTGACTTGGAGGGATCCTCAGACTCAGCGGTGGGAGGCAGACATTGCCAAGGTCGAGGGATCGCCTCAAGTAGCTGAGTTGGCCGCAGTCGTTTGGGCCTTTGAGAGGTTCCAGGAGCCCTTTAATTTGGTCACTGATTCCGCTTATGTAGCCGGTGTGGTGTCCAGAGCGGTGAATGCGGTTTTGCAGGAGGTGCCTAACACTGCCCTATATGAGTTGCTCTCAAGGCTAGTGGATCTTGTCTCCCACCGAGAGCAACCCTTTTATGTAATGCATGTCAGGTCACATACCGACCTGACGGGGTTTATCGCTGAGGACAACCGGAGAGCAGATGCCCTGGCGGCCCCAGTCTAAATGGCGCCTCTCCCGGATCAATTCCAGCAAGCAAAGGTCAGTCATCAGAATTTCCATAAAAATGCGCCTGGCTTGGTCAGACAGTTCCACCTCACTCGTGATCAAGCCAAGGCCATTGTGGCAACATGCCCCCAGTGCCAGTCACATCAGATGCCCGCCCTTAGTGCCGGGGCTAACCCCCAAGGACTAAAGAGCTGTGAGGTGTGGCAGATGGATGTCACCAAGATTCCAGAGTTTGGCAGACTCAAAGACGTACATGTCTCAGTGGACACCTTTTCTGGAGCGGTCTATGCCTCCGCCCACTCAGGGGAGAGGGCGAAGGATGTTACTAACCACCTTGTCCATGCCTTCTCTGTGTTGGGGGTTCCTAATGTATTAAAAATGGACAATGTCCCAGCATATTGTTCCAGAGAGCTCAGGAGCTTCCTGCAGCAATGGGGAGTGGAACACAAGACAGGCATCCCCCACTCCCCAACAGGTCAGGCCATAGTTGAGAGGACCAACCAGACTCTCAAGAAGATTGTATCCCATCAACGCGTGACGATGAAGGTGGAATCCCCTCATATCCAGCTGGCCCAGGCACTGTTCACGCACATCTTTTTGAATTGTGCTTTCGAGAACCTGAACCTTCCCATCATGTGGCATTTCAAAAATAACCCACTGCTGGAGCTAAAGGAGAAGGCCCCAGTCCTAGTGAAGGACCCAGAGACTTGGAAGATACAGGGGCCTTATGATCTGGTGACGTGGGGACGGGGGTACGCATGTGTTGCTGCCCCATCGGGCTTGCGATGGGTACCGGCAAAGTGGGTGCGCCCATATATTCCGAAAC
>QUSF01001187.1:0-13987 GCA_003676055.1 Chloebia gouldiae | reverse complement strand
CCCTGGGTTTGTGTGCAGCCCCTGGGTTTGTGTGCAGCCCCTGGGTTTGTGTGCAGCCCCCGGGTTTGTGTCCAGACCCCGGGTTTGTGTGCAGACCCCGGGTTTGTGTCCAGACCCCGGGTTTGTGTGCAGCCCCTGGGTTTGTGTCCAGCCCGTACCTGGTGAATCGGACGTTGCAGATGTTGCACTCGTAGGGCTTCTCCCCGGTGTGGGTGCGGATGTGGCGCGGCAGCTTCCCGGCGCCCTGGATCACCTTCTCGCAGATGGGGCACTTCTGGAATGCTTTCGCCCTGATCTTCTTCTCCACCTTCTGGGACCAGGATGGGTACACGTCACCCTCGCTGGAACTGCCGAAATATTTCAAGTAATAATCCATGACCCCGTCCTCGTCCTTGCGGTCATCGTCGCCAAGCTGCTGCCGCCCCACCGAGTTGATCATCTGCTGGAGCAGGGCGCTGGCGGCCAGGTCATCCACCTCCCTGGCATCGTCCTCCGTCTCCGCGCCCGTGGGCATGAAGCTGGGCGAGTCCCCGGCTTCCTGCGGGTCCAGAGGGCCCCTGGGGGTGCCGCCCTCCTCTTCTCCCGGCGTGGCCAAGCCACGGCTGCTGTAATGTCCGTTCTGGGAAGGGGAGAACATTCCGCCGCTGACCGGCTCCTCGTCCTCGCGGTCCAGCCACATGGCCGGGTTGCTGTCAGGGTCACAGTCACTTGCCTTTGGTCTTTCGGTTGGGGTGGCTTGCGAGTAGAAGTCCAGGCCATTGCAGTTCGACTCCTCCTCCTCCTCTTGGCCTCGGAAGTTCAGTCTCTGAAGGTCTCTCAACTCTGGGTTGGTCCACGGAAAGCTGCCTTGGTGGCCGTTCACGGGGTTGCTCTGGAAGAACTCCAGGTACTCTTTTGCTCTGAGATGGTTCCTCTGATCAATTTGATCTACTGTATCCATCTGGTCATTTTTGGCCAGAATCTTCCTCTCCAGGAGATCCGTGCAGACATCCCTGACGGCCGGGATCTCCAGCAGCGTGGCGGCGTTGAGGATGTCGTTGACGTTGGAAGTGCTGACGGTGAGGGTCGCGGTGTAGGCGAACTCCAGCAGCGCCGACAGGGCGTCCGCACTCACAAAGTCTATCTCATACACGTTCTGCTGGTCCACCACTAACCCTGAGGTGAAGAGCTTCTTGAAGTACTGGCTGCACGCTGCCAGGACGGAGCGGTGGGTGGGGAACTCCTGGCCTTCCACCAGGATGACCACGTCGCACAGCAGCCCGTTGTTCCTCTGCTCATTCAGGCTGCTGAGGATGTCGCTGCTGTGATCCGGGAACGGGATCCCTATGGGGCCGTCCACGCCACCCGCCATCTTCCACGCTGAAGGCTGTGGGGAAGGAAGGAGGGGGAAGGCCGTGAGTCAGAGCTTGGAGGCATCGGGAGAATTCCCAAATTCCTGAGGGACGCACCCGGCAGCGCCGCGCGCGTGTCCCCTGCGCCTCTCCCGTCGTCCTGCCCGTCCTGTGCTTACCTGGGGAGGAGGAGGAGGAGGAGGAGGAGGAGGAACGGAGCCCAGGTGCTCTCAAGCGAGAACAGCTGAATTAGCACGGATCCGGGCCAGAGCAGCAAGCCTTGGCAGGGAGCTGGCATCGCCCAGCCAGGCAGCACCTGGAGCGGGCACAGCTGTGCCCAGCGTGGGGGCTCAGCGGCCTGAGCCTCCCCTCTGCATCCCAGTCCACCTCTGGGAGCATTTCCCATTCCCATTCCTGCTGGGAAGGTCCCCAGCTCGCTGGGAGCAGCCGACACAATGATGTCAACACCAGGAACACCATTCCCATCGCTCACCCCTGTGTGCCAGAACACCTGGAGAGATGTGAGCAGGGAATATCCCCTGGGAAGGGCAGGGAGAGGGGAGCCCCAGCCACCCTGAGCTGCTGCTGCAGGTGTTTGACAGCCCAGAGCTGATCCCTGGAAGCTCAGGCAGCTCCTGCTCCTTCCTGAGAGCAGGAGAGAGGAAAGGACACTGGGATCACCAAGTGCCAGCACCAGCCCCGGATCTTGGACAGGTTCCAGCAGAAGCAGCAGCTCTTCCCCATGCCAAGGGTTTGTTTGGGACAAGACAAATAAATAAAGTCACTCCTGACACATCCACTTGACTCCAAAGGCTGGAAAAACCCAGAGGGATCCCCTTTGCTGGGAAATGGGCACTGGGGCCAGACTGTGACCCTGAGCAGGCTCTAATTCTCCCACAATCCCCAGTCTTCTGATCCCAAAAATGAGGAATAACATTTCCCTCCTGTCCATCTCAAGCAGCAAAATCCACATGCTCCTTGAAGCAGCGATGCCTTTGCTGGAAAATCAATGTAATTCCCCCCATCCCAAGCACTGGGATCAGCAGGAGCCAAGAAATCCACGCACAAACCGGTCCAAAAATCACCCTTAGCACAAGGCAGGATTATCCAAGTTCCTGATTTCCAGATGGGGAAACTGAGGCATGGCGGGACGTGGCCTGTCCCACGCCACGGGGGGATGGTTGAGTCAGGATGGATCCAGAACAGGAATAATTATTCAGGAAGCAACTCCCAGCCCCAGGTCCCAGCACGGAGCAGGAGCCCAGGTTGCACAACTCTTGCTTCCCCCACCCACCCCTGGCCTCCTCAGTAGTTTTCCATATTTACTTATTTTTGAGAAGTTTTGTTAAGCCCAGAAAATACGTTTAGCTTTGGCACCTTCCTGTTTCATACAGAGAAAAGGCAGGAGAAGGCAGGTCTGAGGCTGTGGAAAACAGATCTGGAGCAAATCCCTGGATCATCAACAGCAGGAGGACACGGGCGTTCAGCTCCCAGCAGGAATGGGATGGGGCTGAGGCAGAGGGAGGATCCAGGGGGGCTGGAGGTGCAGGGCAGGCACCAGTCCTGCCACCAAGACCAAACACCAAAGCCAGGAGTCTTCCTGAGACACCGGGGATCAACTCCACAGCCACCTCCTGAGCTCTGGGATTTGCCCTTTAAACCCTAATTTCATTGATTTTTCTTTTACATCAGGGAGGAAAGGGCTGTTTGGTGGCACCTGGCCCCGGCTTCAGGTGTGACTTTGGGCAAGGTCAGCCCATCCCAACATCCCCAGGGGATCCCAGGGGAATCCTGAGCTGGGATTCCAGGGAGGCTTTGCTGCCTCAGCACTGCTCGTCCCATTCCCACTGGGGCAGCTCCAGAGCTCCCCAAAACCTGACGGGGGTCACAGCACACAGAAAAGCAGATCCCATATCCCTGCCAGCCCCAAAACCAGCACTGGAGCTTTCTCCTTTCCTTCCCCTCTACAAGAGATGCTCCTCAGGTTTTTTTTTCCCAAAACCAGTGAATTTGAGTTTGTCCCATTCGCACTGGAGCAGCTCCAGAGCTCCCCAAAACCTGATGAGGGCCACGGCACACAGAAAAGCAGATCCTCCTTCCTCTCTACAAGAGATGCTCCTCAAGTTTTTTTTTCTCCCAAAACCAATGAATTTGAGCTCGTCCCATTCCCACTGGGGCAGCTCCAGAGCTCCCCAAAACCTGACGGGGGTCACAGCACACAGAAAAGCAGATCCCATATCCCTGCCAACCCCAAAACCAGCACTGGAGCTTTTCCCCTCTCCTTCCCCTCTACAAGAGATGCTTCACAATTTTTTTTTCTCCCCAAACCAGTGAATTTGAGCTGCATGCAGCATTTGGAAGCTCCGGGCAGGGGTCCTGTCCCCCACACACCCCAGCTCCGGGGACCACAGGGGGCAGCCAGAGCACCCAGGCAAGGTCAGCCCCCAACCCCGGGGGCTGGGATAATCATCCCGACAGTGTGGGAATGGCTGCAGGGTCATGAGACTGCCGAGGGCCGGGCTGGAGCCTGCTCCAACTCGGCCACCCCGCACACAACACGGCCTTTGTGTCCCACGGCCGCGGTGGCCGAGGATGCTGGGGCAAAGGGGGCGTCCCGAGCCCCCCAGGAATGGATTCAGGGCTTGGATGCTCCATCCTCATCCAGACACTGAGTCCCTAAAACATCACTCCCATTCCCCGTCCAAGGGGCTGAACGGTTTAGGAATTGCCAGCGGGAAAGGGAGCGTTCCAAAGTATGGATTTGGGGTTTTGGGAACTTGTTGAGTCTTGACTCAAAAGACATTCCAAGCACCCCAAATCCACTGCTTGCTTGTGGCACCAGGGCTCAAAGTCATGATGGAATGGGCAAAATCCACCTGGGAATGTCCTGAAGCCGGGGGACAAGTGACAAAAGCTGCTGGCACAACCACAGCTCGTGGCAAGGAAAGGTCTGAATGGGCCACCAAGGGGGAGCTTCAACTACTGACCTCAATTTCCCAGCAGCTCCATTCCCTCCCTGCCTGCCTGGCTGCTTCAGGTCCCTGTCCCAGGCCTGCAGGGCTTGGAGGTGACACATTTCACCCCAAAAGTGGCTGCAAGGGAGAATTTGGGAATGGCCCTTGCAGACAACTGGGAGGGAACCATCGAGGTGAAATCCAGCCCGTGAGAAAGAGGGGTTGGAGCAGCAGCTCAGCCCCCCAGGGGATTTAGGAACATCACTGACACCCTGCGCAGACCTAACCCCGCTCTCGGCCCCCTCAACACTTCCAAAAATCCCAACACAACGGAGCTGGGGCTATTCCAGCTCCACACAGCCTGATTCCAGGCAGGAAAAATGTCATTTTTTGGGTGGTCAGTGGGAGTGAGGGAAGTTGTCCACCTCCCTGAGCTGATGTTCCACATCCAGCTGATTCCCCACCGCCTTTGGATGCCGGAATGGAATCCCTGAGGTTGGAGAAGCCCTCCAGGATCATCGAGTCCCAGCCGTGCCCAATCCCCACCTTGTCCCGAGCCCACAGCACCCAGTGCCACCTCCAGCCTGTCCTTGGACACCTCCAGGGATGGGGAGTCCCTGGGCAGCCCCTGCCAATGGCTAATCATTCTTTTCCATGCAGGAATTGTCCCAGAATCCAACCTGAACCCAACTCAAGGCTGCTCCCTCTTGTCCTGTTGTCCCCTGGGAGCAGAACCTGACCCCTCCTGGCTGCTCCCCCCGTTGTGCAGAGCCAGAAGGTCACTCCTGAGCCTCCCCAGCTCCCTCAGAGGTTTTCCAGACTCTTCCCAGCTCCATTCCCTTCTCTGGGCTCACTCCAGCCCCTCTGTGTCCTTCTCCCAGTGAGGGGCCAGAGCAGGACGCAGCACACGAGCTGTGACCTCACCACTGCGATTTCATTTTCTTTTTTTAAACTCCATTTCTCACCTCTCTCCTCCCAGACCCCCCCGCCCCAGCCCAAGAGCAGCACCCAGAGCTCACTGAAACCCCTGAGCTTGTGCTTCCCTCAGCAGGATGTCACCCAATCCCTCTCCTCCAGGAGCTCTGGAATTTGACATTTACATTCAAATGAGACGACCACATCAAGATGGGATCACAACCAAAAGTGCTGACAAAACACCTCTTTAATTACCAGTTTTCCATAGAACCTCAGTGGGCTTTTTTTTTTTTTTTCCCTTTTCCCTTCGCTTCTTTGCCTTAAAATTGAAAGGAACTTGAGCAGTTTGGGAGGGCTCAGCAATACACAGGTGGAAGAGCTCGGTCACACCTGGGGAACTGGGAGCAGCCAATGTTCTCTAGGTGCTCTAATCCGGAAAAGATCCCAAAACCCTTCCCAAAGGCAGAGGTGCCACCCACTGCAGCAGCACAGGTGAGAACTTGAGCAACACCTGGCACCTGCTCGGGGCAGGAAGGGAGAATCAGCATCACCCTCTCCATGCAGCACGAGGCCAAACGGCTTTAGGGAATTCTGTGATCCACAAAGCAACATTTCCTGGGAAGAGCTGAGCTCTGGGAGAGGGCCCGTGGATGTTGAGGGACTTTGGACATGAGTCTGGAGTGACAGGGTAAGAGGGAATGGATTCAAACTGACAGGGCAGGGTGAGATGGGATATTGGGATGGAATTCCCAGAGGAGCACCAGAAGTGTCCCAGGACAGGCTGGAGCAGCCTGGGATACTGGAGGATGTCCTTGCCCATGGCAGGAATATTTAAGGTCTATCCAACCCAAACCATTCCAGAATCTGGGATATTCAACCTCTTGCTCAAGGTGCCCAAGAATCCCAAGCTGCTCTTGGGATTTCTTGGAGCAACCACACACAGCTGAGGCAGGGCAGCCTCGGCAGCAGCACCAGGGGAGAATTATTAAAATAATAGTGTTTTATACCAAAAAAACAGCCCAGGGGTTGCTGCCCAAACACCATCCCAGCATTCCCTCTCCACCAGCTGGAGGAACAGGCATTTTCCCTAGGAACAGCTCACAGCCCACCAGTCCTGACCTCTCTGTCTTTAGGGACACACCACCCCCGTGCCCCCATCCTTCTCACAGCTGCAAGGACACCTCTGGCAGCCTGGATGCAGGGGATAGGCAGCTCCGTGGCCACGGGGAGAGGGAGGCAGGGCCTGTGCTGACACCAGCCCAGGACAGGCCCCAGCAGGTCTCCCTCTGCCCAGATCCACCCGAAACTCTGCCGAGGCCTCGGGACACACACCTTGCACGCCGGGGAGGTGGGAACGTGGCAGGCAGCAGGAAGGGAAGGAGGTGCTTTGCCTGCTCGGGAGAAGTCACAATTCCAACCACTCCACAAAGCCACGGAAACTCAACTGCTCCCGACAAGGAAATGTGCTGTCAGTGCTTCAGGGCCAAATTATCCCAATTATTTGGACCTGGAGAACCAGCTGGATGTTCCTGAGAGGAAGACCCTGCACATCAACAGAAGGAATTGCACTGTGGGAAAAATCGAGATTAAAAAAACCCTCAGCAGGCTTTTATTTTAAATAAAACTACCTTTTCAATGCTGCAGTGGGAAGAAATCCTTGGTCTTGAGAAGGCAAAGAATGAATTTCAGCTTTCTTCTGTCCTGACTGGAGATCCCATCTGGGGTAACATGACCAAGATCATGCAGCTCTTGAAGTGAAGAGACTGGAGCAGAACTAGTGCCCTGCAAATATCTGTGGGCTGCTTTGGACAATCTGGCTCTGTTTTCCAAGCATGGGCATCCATCCCCTCCAGCCCTTAACAGGGAAAAGCGACTGCAGCTCTGCATTAGGGATGTGAGGAATGAGGAATGAGACTAAACCACACCAGGAGGGTTCAGCTGGTTCCCAAAGAGCCTCCAGATCACACCCCTGACCAAACCCTGCTCCAGGGGCTCCTCAGAGGGGCTGGATTGTTCTGGTCCTTCCAAAGATCAGAGCATCCCACATCTTGTAGGTCCTTTGGATGTTGGAATGCTGCTGCAAGGGCTCTGGAGAACTTCCAGTGCCTCAAGGGGCTCCAAGAGAGATGGGGAGGGACATGGAGTGACAGGACAAGGGGCAATGGATTCAAACAGAGTAGGTTTAGATGGGATGTTCCCTGTGAGGGTGGGGAGGGACTGGAATGGAATTCCAAGAGAAGCTGTGGCTGCTCCATCCCTGGAAGTGTTCAAGGCCAGGCTTGGACTGGGCTTGGAGCAGCCTTGAAGAGTGGAAAGTGCTGAACAGTGGAAAGGGGTGAAACTGGATGAGCTTTAAGGTCCCTTCCACCCAAACCATTCTGCGATGAGTCAAAGTCTCAAATTCAAGGTGAAGTGGAAGAACATCTGAGATGTTCTGACAGCTCCTGAGCTCCAGCAGCCTCCCCTGCCTCAGCCCAACCCGACGGACTCGCGGCGTGACCACGTAACCAAAGCAGCTGGGCTGACTGGCCAGGTCCGACCTGCCAGGGAGGTTTTCCTCTCCCAGCTCCAGAAAGATGTGCCAGGGCAGCACGGGAAGCTCCAGCACAGCCAACCCCTCTCCTACAGCCCCTTCACACAGAGCAGCTGCTCCAAGGCAAAGGAAATCTGCCCCAAACCCTGCAGATCCTGGGGCACGGACAGACACATCCCTGAAATCCCAGAATCCCAGGCTGCCGTGGGTTGGGAGGGACCCTGAAGCTCATCCTGTCCCATCCCGTGGGCAGGGACACCTTCCAGTATCCCAGGGTGCTCCAACCTGGCCTTGGACATTTCCAGGGATCCAGGGGCAGCCACAGCTCCTCTGGGAATTCCACCCCAGCGTCTCCCCACCCTCCCAGGGAGGAATTCCTTCCTGATATCCCCTCTATCCCTGCCCTCATTTTGAAGCCATTCCCCCTTCCCCTGGCACTCCAGGCCCTTGTGAAGGGAAGAGCCAAAGCTCTCCATTAATGCCCAGGGAAGGAGCACCTACAGCACTGCAGGAACAGCCAGGACACACCAGGATTTGCCAGCAAGGAGGCTCAGACAGGAAAGGAGAATCCCACATCCTGCAGCTTCTGGCAGCAAGAGCAACTGCTGAAGTCTGGATGGGGCACTGGACCTGAACATCCCTCAGACCCTCCACGAGCACCTCAGGAATTTCAGTGGAATAAAGACCCATTAAAGCAGGAACCATGGAGGGACCACCATGGTCGGGCTGGAGGTCTGGGATTCCTCATCACCAACAGGGAATTGTTGGGAATGCTGCTATGGAGCCACCAGGAAGAAAGGGGCTTGCTCCTCTTGGTCTTCCCAAACCACCTGAATTGCAGTGGTTTCCATGTGCTGGCCCAGACGAGGCTGGACAAGCCAGCTGTGGAATTGTTCCAGTGGAAGGACAAGTGCCACCAAGGAACAGGCTCATTCCTACTAATCCCAAAACCTGGGAAGGATTCTGCATCTCCCAGGAAACCTGATGGTGCTCCCAGAGACACTCCAAGGATTCACTTCCACAGCCCAGGCAGACGAGGGATGACCCAATGTCACATTCCACAGCTCCCTGGGATGTAACTGGGATGGGATTTCCTGGCAGGGCCCAGCACAGCTCCTGAGAAACTTCAGTTTCCAGCTGCTGGCCAAAGGCAGGACGTGGCCCTTGATGGACAACGGTCAAGTGGCCAAACACCGGCGCTGTTCCAGAGATCCCAAACCTGCAGCCAAGGCACGGAGCCACCCTGAGCCCTGACAGCACCAAACTCCTCTCATGTTGCAAGGTGAGCCTGAACTGGTTCCTCCACCCAGCCCTCCTTGCCAATTTTCTCCTTTGTCATCAGAGGCCGGATTTAATCCGGCAGGAATGTGCCTTGGTTTGAGTCCGGGGAGTCTCCCACCCGAGCTCTGTGTGTGAGGGTTATTTTGGGGTGAGAAGCTCCTCCATCCCCAGCTCTGTCACTCTACCTCAGCACAAAGTCCATGGCACCAACTCCACGTGCTGGGATTGTCCCCAACAGGTCACAGGAATTTCCCTGCACTGAGACAAACCTCAAACTCCTGAAAGCTGCTCCAAGACCCTCAATCCCTGCTCCAAATCCACCTCTCTTCCAGCAAATCCCAGGCCTCCCTCACCCCTCAGGCTAAGCTGAGTCCATCTGAGCTCAGCCCAGAGCCCAGGCAGGCTGGACACCCTGGAACTCATGGGAACTCCTCGTTTTGCTGCTCAAACAAACCCTTTCCACCGAGCCCAAATGCACCCACCCTGCTGCAGTCCCGGCCCTCCAACAGGTTCTCTCCCACGTGGCTCCTGTGGGAAAACTCCCTAATTTTGGGAGATTCTGGACAACACCAGGCCGTGGCTGAGCCAGCCACAGTTCTCCAAAATACTTCAGAAAGTCTCGAGAGTTGCACGGAAAAAGGGGAAGAAGTGCACGAAGCAGGAGGCTGTGGGGGCTCCAGCACTGGCTGCAGGAGCAGCTCTCTCCCAGGAGAGCTCTTGTCCAACCTGGGAGCCCCAGGAGCCTGGAGGCACCAGGATCCAGGCAGGAATAAGCAGCTGCTTTCCAAAAAGGCAACGTGGGGCCCCTTTCCAAGGGAGCAAATGAGGACTCGAAACTTTAACCCAGCTGCTCCAGGTTGGAGGACAATCAGAGCAGGTCATGCTTGGACACCCCCCTCCCCTTCAGAGGCCAAAGCCTGTTTCCACTCCAGCCAAAATCCCCTCCAGTGTTTCCTTGAGAAAAACCAAACCCATCTGCCCCTTCACCCCACATTCCCCCTTTCCTGTCACAGCTCTCGTGGCCTCCTGAACTAAGAGAATCATAAAAACTGCTCAAATCACAAATCACCCCATTCCCACAGGTCTCAGACAGCATTTACCCCCTCCCTCCATGTTCCCCCTCCTTGTCACATCTCTCCTGACTCTTAAGCAGAGAGCCCAAAGAACTGCTCAAACCCCAAATCCCCCCATTCCAGCAGCAGCCCCCAAAGCACCCATCCCTGTCCCCTGTCAGAGGATTCCCTCTGCAGCCCCGTGTCCCCTCCTGCCACTCCTGACATTCCTTGCCCGAGGCTCTGGCATTAATCTAATTGCCTCAAATGACACCTCACAGACCGGTTATGTTCTTTTCCACACCGGGAAAAGGGGAAGCGGGGGAAAAAAAAAAGGGGTAAAATAAATAAAAGAATCGGAGTGGAGTTTGGTGAGAGAGCAGGGCAGGGCAGTCCCTTATGTAATTCCCAGTTTGTGGATTAACAGACAGCTCGTCCCGCCATTCCCGGCTCCGGGTGATGACGAGCAAAAGCGAATCCCCGGAGCAAGCGGGGCTTCATCCCTGGCAACGCTCTCCTGCCACGGAGCTCCTTCCTTCCTGCCCTGCTGGGATGCACAGGGGGAATGTTGATCCCTGTGCTGATCCCTGGGTCTGCCTGTCAGGGCAGGAGGCTCCGAGGAAATGCACAGCAGCAACCTGTAGCTACAAGCCCACCTCGAGCACCTTCCCAGCTCCAGCAAACAACGGGGGAGAAAAAAAGACATTTACTCACTGGTTCCCAGCCTGCCGGTGGGAAATAAGGAGGTGCACGAAGCAGGAAGGAAATGGGTGCAGGAGTGGAGTGAAAGGTGGGGAGGAGGGAGGTAAAACCCAGCGCTGGGACCGGCGAGCATCCTCTGCTTTGGAGAAACCAGGCAACACCAGGGAGAGGGTCACGGGTTCAGGTGGGCACAGGGGTGGGAAACAGGAGGAGGATGATCCCAAGGATGCCCCAGCAGGACTGGGATGCCGGACCAGCGTTCCAGCCGGCCGGGCCAGCGCTGGCAGGCCACGCTCCCGACTCTCCGGCCGCACATTTTTCCAGGGATGGGCGAAGCCAGGGTGTTGGGAAGCCGCTGATTGCCAGGGGATCTGCGGCTCATCCCACCGCCGTGCCCTTGGCTCCCACCTGCAGCCCCGGGGCAGCTCGCAGCAGTTTCCAGTTTCTCGCACCTCGTCGCATGAAGCCGAGCTCTATAGTTCCCTTCCACCTGCAGGCCGGGGCTGCTGCGGGGCATTCCCGGCTGGCTGAGCCGGCCGGGGCTCCGGGGGAACGAGCCCCGCCGCGATTCAAGGCGGGGAAGTCGCGCCCGGCTCTGCCACCGGAGCCGGCCGTGCCGGCGGGCGGGTGGGAAACTGAAACTGAGCGCAGGGAAGGCGATACGGGCAGGGGGCTGGGAGAGGAACAATCGGCCCTGGCTACCGGCAGAGGATCCCTGACCTCGTTTACTCCCGCAGACGTCCTCCCAGAGCTCCTCCGTGCTGCAGGCACAGCGACGGACACAGCACCACTTTGGATCAAAGGGCCACGCCATTGGGGATCAACGCTTCCCTCTGCCCAGACTCTGCCTTGTCTTCTTCCCTTTCCCTGAGTTCTGCTCCTCAAAAGGATTTTAATTACAGGCTGCGACCGGTCTGCTCAAATTTGAGGTTAAGGCTGGTTGAGAGTGTAGTTAAAGCAACTGTTTATTGCCTGGACTAGGAGAGATAACGAGTCGGGTTCTAATTGTTCGCCACACAAGCTCATCTCCGAAAAAGTCAGCATCCCGAGACGGGGAGAAAACCCTCAAGTGTCAGTTTTAATCAAGATTAAACCACAGTTCTCAAGCATTTAGACGCTGTCTCAAACACAGACTCGGGATTTCAGTTTTTAGGTGGGACCTGCTGGATTAAAAACCCCAGCACTTGATCCCAAAATGAGGTTTTGAAGGGAGACAGGAGCACCCAAACCACCACAGAGCCTCGATGGCAAGCAGGAATTTCACCCCTCATTTGCGTCCTGTGCCCACATCCAAATTCCCACGCTGGGAGAACAACTGGAATTTTTAATTCTGCTTCCAAAAGTTACCAAACACCAAGGGAACCCAGCCGCCCTCACCGTGCCAAATTCATTCCACCCAGCTCCTCCACAGAGCAGAGCTCCTCATGAAGCCACAGCTAAAGATCTTCACCAGATCCACGGCCACGGGATGAAATACGAGTGAAAAACGATTAATAATTAAAAAAAAAAAAAAAGGCAGAGGAAGAGTTGCAGAGCAGCAAAGTGAGGAACTACTTTCATTCACCACCACATTTATTAAGAGCTCCTGCCTTGCAAAACCCTCCCTGGAGTTACTGAAGCAATTAAGGCTTGGTGGAAAAATCCCACCATCTCACCCGTGTTTGGGTTGTGCCTCTTCACTCCCTCTTTCACCAGAACAAGCCTAAACAGGGGCCAGAATGAATATTAAACAAGAAAGTCTCCTCTCTAATAAACTCCTCAGTTTCTCTCGGTCTCTTTTATTTTTTTTTAAGTAGTTGAAATCCAACAACTCCAGCAAAACCATCAGAATTAAAGCCAGCCCAGCTCTTCCTGCTCAGCCTCCAGAAGAACCCACACGCTGCAATTTCCAACCAGGACAGGCAGAATCCTTGAGAAATCACACAATTCCTTCAAAAATATCACCGACAACCACCCCAAACATTTTTGGAAAGCGCCAGGACGACCTTTTAGCTCCGTTGCTACACTGAGCACAACTTCAACCCTCATTAGGTTGTAAATTCTTCCAGGCAGAACCTTTCTCTCCCCATGTCCATAAAACATTATATAAGTTATGGTTTCAATAGCCAGGACAACCAACAGCCCTGGGAACGCGGCTGCTCTTGAACTGGGACTGGCAGCAAACTCTTACCAAGAGTCCTTGAGCCTACAGAAACTTCGGCTGCCCAAAGCCGAGGGTCTGCAGGAGCTCAGGGAACACGGAGAGCCAGGCAGGGGCCAGGCAGTCACGTCGGCCGGGCTTGTACAACAGGAACTGTCGCTTTCAGCACAGCAACGCCGGGGCTGACACGTTCTGGTGCTGCTGCCGGAGTCCCAGGGCTTTCCATGGAATCATGGAATAACCTCAGCAGGAAGGGAGCCACAGGGATCACCCAGCCCAGCTGCTGGCCCTGTACAGACACCCCAATAATCCCACCCGGTGCATCCCTGGGAGTGCTGTCCACGTGCTCCTGGAGCTCTGGCAGCCTGGGGGCCGGGGCAATTCCCTGGGGAACCCGTCCAGAGCCCCACCGCGCTCTGGAAAAGAACCTTTTCCTGATATCCAACCTCATCCTCTCCTGATACAGCTTCATAAACCAACTTTTCCCACACTCCTGGAACAGCACGGCCAAGGAAGCTTTTCCCTGGCAGTGCCCAGCTGCCAGCCCACGGTGCCAGCGACGTGTCCGTGACTTTGTCCCGTGTCTCCAGGCTCCCCAAGCACCGCTCCGAGGGGAGGAGGGCAGGGACCTTTGGCTGTGTCACGGGGGCCTCAGCACGGCACGGCAGTTTTGGGCACCTGAGCGGAACCACGGCGGGCGAGCCGGAGCCCCGCGGTGTGGGGGGGATGCCGGCGAGAAGGCAGCGCCGGCTCGCCGGGGATGTTTGGGCAGGAGCCGGGGATGCTGCCCCGCACGCCGGGCTCGGCGCGGGGGGAGAGGCTTATCCCGCCCCAGCCCCGCGGGGGGATTATCGCCGCGGCCCCCCCCTGCCCGCAGCCGGCCGGGGGGAGATAAGGGACGGGGCACGGACAGCCCCGGGGGCACAAACAACCGCGGGGGCACAAACAACCGCGGGGGCACCGCGCCCGAGCGGGCCGGGCAGGGCCGGGCCGGCGCCCCCCGGCCCGCAACGACCTTGGGGAGCGCGGGGCCGGCGCGGCCCGACGCCCCCGCGCGGGGCGGCCCCGGGGGACCCCAC
>QUSF01001183.1:0-14366 GCA_003676055.1 Chloebia gouldiae | reverse complement strand
AATGACACCCGGAGGGACAGGGACACCTGCAGGTAATGTCACCTGGGGGAACAGGGGCAGGGCCACCTGCAGGTGAGGGGACAGGACAGTCACAGGGGCACACCCAGGGGCAAGGACAGAAGGAGGAATGGGGAAAAGATGGGGAAAAGATGGAAAACTGAGGGAAGGGAGAAGTGGAGAATGGGAGAAAAACAGGAGGGAAGGAAGGAAATTGGAGAGAAGGAGAAAAACTGACAAAGGATGAAAAGCTGAGAATGGGAGGAAAGTGGGGAAAAGGAAAGTTGGGGAAAGGGAGGAGAGGTGGAGGGAGGGGGAACTGGAGCAAAAGGAAAATGGGCAAAGGAGAAAATGAGGCCAAGGAGGAAACTGAGCAAGGAAAGGGAATGGGGCCAAGGGGGCTGCTGGGCGTTGCTCCCTGCTCACTGTCACCCCCAGTCCCAGCCTGCTGTCCCCTTGTCCCCCATCCCTGAGGGTCTCCCGTGTCCTCCACATCCCCTCAGGTTTGACAAGCTGGACATCAGCCCCAAGACATCCCTGCCCAGTGTCCCCTGTGTCCCCCCCAAGTGTCCCCTGAGTGTCCCCGTGTCCCCAGGTTCGAGAAGCTGGACATCACGCCCAAGAGCGCGCAGAAGCTGAAGCCGGTGCTGGAGAAGTGGCTGCGGGAGGCGGAGCAGCGGCAGCGCGAGGGGCAGCAGCACCTGCTGGAGTTCGTGGGAGGCGAGCCGGGCAAGAAGCGCAAGCGGCGCACGTCCTTCACCCCGCAGGCCCTCGAGGCGCTCAACGCGCACTTCGAGCGCAACGCGCTGCCCACGGGCGCCGAGATCACGCGCATCGCGCAGGAGCTGCGCTACGAGCGCGAGGTGGTGCGCGTGTGGTTCTGCAACCGCCGCCAGACCCTCAAGAACACCAGCAAGCTCAATGTCTTCCACGTGCCCTGATGGGCAGCGCCCGGCCGCCGCCGGCCTCCCGGCTCCGTCCCTCCGCCGCCGCGCCCGGGCCTGTGTCCGCCTCCAGCGTCTCCCAGCCCCAAACTGGAGCGCCAGGAGCGCCCCCGTGTCCCCCTGGCCTCCAGCCACCGGCACTTTGGGCACTGCTTCTGTCCCTCTGCCACCTGGTTCCGCCACCACACCTGTGCCTGTGTGCACCACACCTGTACCTCTGTCCAGCACCCCTGTACCTCTGTCCACCACCCCTGTACCTCTGTCCACCACCCCTGTACCTCTGTCCAGCACCTCTGTACAGCACCCCTGTACCCCTGTACAGCACACCTGTGCCTGTGTGCACCACACCTGTACTCGTGTCCACCATGCCCATAGCTGTGTCCACCATGCTCATACCTGTGTCCAGCACACCTGTACCTGTGTCCAGCACCCCTGTGCCTATGTCCACCATGCCCATACCTGTGTCTACCACACCTGTACTCATATCCACCACACCTGTGCCTGTGTCCAACACCCCTGTACCTGTGTCCAACATTCAATGTCTTCCACACATTCTCAGCTGGGAGCACTGGGAACATCCCAGTTCCTGGTCACAGTTCCCTGTGACCGCCTGCCATCAGTACTTTGGCCATGGATTTTTGTCCCTTTGGCCACTGATTTAGTCCTTTTGGCCACCCTTTTGTCCCTCTAGCCCTATGCCCATACCTGTGCCCGCCCCCACTGTGCCCTTCAGCACACTGAACTGGGAGCACTGGGAATCCCTCTGTGTGTCCCACCAGTCACAGCCCGTTGACCTCCAGCCATCAGCACTTTGGCCACTGGTTTTGTCCCTTTGGCCACGGATTTTGTCCCTCTGCCCCCGTGCCTGTACCTGTGCCCACCTGTGCCTGTGTGTGTCCCCCGTTCCCTCCTCTCACACACAACCCGAGCGTGTTGATGTCACCCCTCCCCACCTGTGACACACGTGGTGACAGAACCCTCCTGAGTGTCACACACCCACCCAAAATCAGAGAGTTTCATTTTTCTGGGTTTTGCTCTTTTTGCTGTGTTACTGAGGCAATGTTACGGCTCACTAGGGGTGACCCCAAATTTCTGTCACCCCCACGCTGGTTTTGCAGGTCCCCCACTTCGTGAGGGGCTTCTGGGGGTGATCCCCCACCTTGAGGAGGTCCCGTGGGTGGATTTTGGGGACATCATCACCGGGTTTGGGGGGCGTGAACCCAAAGCAGAGGCAGCGCCCCTTCCCCACCTCCCCCTGCCCTAGCCCGGGGGGCTCCAGCCCCACCGGGGAGCGATGGGAGGGGAGCTTCGGGGGGAACATGGGGCCGCGGCAGACTGATGCACTTGATGTAGTGGTGTGAAATAAACAGTATTTTTCTTTTTTCTTTTCCTTTCCCCTTTTCTCAGGATTTTTGGGGGCAGGGGGTCCTTCTTCCTGCTCAGCCCTGCTCTGCGGCCGGCACGGCGGCACGAGCGGGACTCGAACCCGCGCTCTGAGGAGGCGCCGCACACAGCCCAGCGCCGCACGCCGCCGGGGCCACGGCGCCCAGCCAATCCCCGAGCAGCCTGCCCGGTGTGCAGCTCTCTATTGGTTACTTTTGCTGGCCGTCACGCGGCAACGCCCGGTCCCATTGGCTGAGCGGGGCGGAGAGGCGGGGCCATAGCCCAGCGGCGGGGGTGGGGCCTCCGCCTCCATCTTGGCGGAGCGGCGCGCTTGGGGTCCCGGCCCGGAGCGGGCGGGCCCGGGCTGGACCGGGGGTCTCGGACTGAACTGGGGGTCCGGCCTGGATTGGGCGGTCCCGGCTGGACTGGGGGTTCCGGCCCGGATTGGGGGTCCCGGCTGGACTGGGGGTCCTGGCCTCGATTGGGGCGGTCCCCGCGGGCAGCCCTTGCAGGGCAGCGCAGGATTTTGGGGTCCCCTTGAATGCAGCCCTTGAAGGGCAGTGCAGGATTTTGGGGTCCCCTTGAGTGCAGCCCTTGCAGGGCAGTGCAGGATTTTGGGGTCCCCCTGGTGCAGCCCTTGGGATTGGTCTGTAGAACTCGGGGCCCCCCGGCAGTTCTGCCTCTCAGGGGTTTTGGGGTTTGGGGGTCCCCCCGAGGTGTTTTCTTGGAGGCGCTCCAAGGGCGGGGGTGCAGCCGCGGGGGTGTCACTGGGTTTTGGGGATCATTCGCCTGTGGTAGTGGGGTTTGGGGGTCCCCAAATTAGTCACTGCAAGAGAGGGTCCTTAAGAGGTTTGGGGGACTTTGGTACCCCCAGAAATCAGGGGGAGGTGTTGGGGTGCCACGAGGAGCCCCTGGGTTGGGGGTGATTGAGGAACCCCATTTTTTGGGGTGACACTGAAGATATTGTTTTGGAGTGACCCTGAGGCCCACCGGTTTGGGGGTGACCCCAAGGCCCCCTTGTTTTAGGGGGACTCCTGCAAGCCCCTTTTTGGGGTGACCACAAAGACCCGCGTGTTTGGGGGTGCCCCAAACCCCTGCTTCTGCCGTGTTCCCAAGACACCCCCATTTCTGAGTAGCTCCAGACCCCCCCCATTTTTGGGGTGTCCCAAAAACCCCCTGTTTTTGGAGTGACCCATTTTTCTGTGGGGTGACCCTGAGGATCCCCCGTTTTTGGGGGTGACCCGGCAGCTGTTTTTGGGGTGCTCGGGGCCATGGCGTGGGCGCTGAAGCTGCCACTGGCGGACGAGGTGATCGAGTCGGGGCTGGTGCAGGATTTCGACGCCAGCCTCTCGGGCATCGGGCAGGAGCTCGGCGCCGGCGCCTACAGCATGAGGTACCAGGGACCCCAAATTGACAGGGCACCCCAAAACTGACAGGGCACCCCAAAACATCCCGGGGAAGGCAAGGGGCGTGCAGAGAGCGGGGAGCCCCAAAATGAGCTGGTGGTTGAAGGCGTCAGGCAGCACCTCAGCACCGGTACCTGCAGCAGGAGGGGACCCCGGAATCACCAGAGGCACCCCAAAATCTCCATGGATCCACAGAACCCCCAAGGGAAACCCCAGAATCTCCAGGAGTCCCCAGAATCTCCAAGGGAAACCCCAGAATCTCCAGGAGTCCTCAGAATCTCCAAGGGAAAGCCCAGAATCTCCAGGACTCCCCAGAATCCTGTGGGTTCCCCAGGATCTTCCTAAGGGATCTCAAACCCCCGGTGGTGACTCCAAAATCTCTGGGGATCCCCAGAATCTCTGGGGGGGTCCCAAAATCTCCAGGGGTACCCAGAATCTCTGAGGGCATCCCAAAATCTCTGGGGGTACCTGGAATCTCTAGGGGGTCCCACAATCTCTGGGGGGGGGTCCCAAAATCTCTGGGGGTCCCCAGAATTTCTGGGGGGGTCCCAAAATCTCTGGGGGTCCCCAGAATGGCAGGGGGTGCCAGGGGCACGGGGAACCCTGAACTGTGCCAAAGTTGGGACACCATGGAGGGAACTGGGGGCGTTGGGGTGGAATTGGGTTTGGGATGGAGTAGGGATGGAGTTGGGAAGGAGTTGGGGGAGAGTTGTAATTGGAATTATGGCTGAAGTAATGCTCCGAGCTGCATGGGGCTGGGATGAATTCAGGATGCAGTAGGGATGGATTTGGGATGGATTCAAGATGCAGTAGGGATGGATTCGGGATGGATTTGGGATTGATTTGGGATGCTGTAGGGATGGAGCTCTGGTTGAGTAGGGAAGGAGCAGGGCTGGAGTTCCAGCTGGAATTGTGGCTGTAGTGCTGGAGTCATGATTAGGAGTGCTTGCAGGGGTACCGCAGGTGCTGACAGGTGTATTCAGATGGCCACAGGTGTGTTTCAGGTCACAGGTCACAGGTGTGCCCTGAACCTGAGGCCAGAGGTTCAGGGCACACCTGGAGTGCTGGGCTCAGGCAGGCTCTAGAGGCAGAGCCAGGTTCCTGGTGGGGCTCTTCCTCCAGGTGCCGAGGCCCAGGTTGGCTTGATGGAAACCCTGACCCCCCCAGCTCACCTGTCTCAGGTGACTCTCAGGTAACTCTCAGGTAACTCTCTCCCCATCTCTGCAGCGACGTCCTGGCTCTGCCCATCTTCAAGCAGGAGGAGTCCAGCTTGCCCCCAGAGAACCAGGACAAGCTGCTGCCCTTCCAGTACGTGTTGTGCGCCGCCACCTCCCCTGCCGTCAAGCTGCACGATGAGACCCTCACCTACCTCAACCAAGGTGAGGCCACACCTGTCCTGCACAGGAACCTCTGGGGAGCACCCAGGCAGGAGGGTCCTGCCTGTGGAAGTTGTCATTTCCCAGGTGGAATTGCTGATTTTTGGGAGGCAGCGGTGCCTGCACCTGGCTGTGCTCTGACCAGGTGGAGCAGGAGTCACCTGGGGGGTTCACAGGTTAAAGGTGGTAACAGGTGTGTGCAGAGGTGTGTGCAGGGTGGATACAGCTGTGTGTAAGGTGTGTCTGTACAGGTGTGTGCAGGGTGGTTACAGTGTGTGTAAGGTGTATGTGTACAGGTGTGTGTAAGGTGTATCTGTGTGTGTAAGGTGTATGTACAGGTGTGTGTAAGGTGTATCTGTGTGTGTAAGGTGTCTCTGTACAGGTGTGTGTAAGGTGTATCTGTGTGTGTAAGGTGTATGTGTACAGATGTGTGTAAGGTTGTCCAAGATTAAAAAAAAAAAAAAACAAAACGTTTTCCTATTTACCATCTGAGTAGGAGTTGCCTTGGGCAGTTTTTCCTTATCTGCTGTTAATAGCCCCATCAATGCCTTACCACATGACCCAGAGATAACATTGTCCAGGAGCAAGTGATTAAGGACACACCTCATGACTCATAATGACCCATTGTGAGATGCTCTGCCCAGGGGGGAGGAGCTAGGCATTCCAACCTGGATAAAACTGGGGATTTCTAGACAGAGGAGTCAGCCTTTTCACAAGTTCCCCGAGAGGACACAGCGACTACATCTGCCATCCCAAGAGGACTGCAGCTACTCCAATTTAGACTGCTGCCAGCACGCTGGCCAAGTTGTAGTCTGACTTTGTCAGTGATCTTTCCCTTTGTATTGTTGCATGTATTTTTGTCCTTCTCCCCTTTTCCCAATAAATTGTATTTCTGACTTAGAGTCTCTCACTGGTTTTGCTTTCAAACCAGAACATATTATTGGCGCCCAACGTGGGGCAAGAAAGTACTGAGAGAAGTCAGAATTACAATCTTGTATTGTAGAGGGTACCTATTCACTATGATGCTCAACATGCTTTTTTGGGTCTCATACCTAGCTCTCTATATTTTCCCGAATGTGGGGAATTATGTGGCAATTGTAATGCTCATGTGTAGACCAGGGTATGGTATGAGAATTGCTTTATTGGTCTACTATGTCTATCGCATTATGACCTCTGAAGCAATGAACATAATTTGGAATATGTACTCAATTCTGTTTGCTTGTCCTAATCTAGGCTGCTACATCTGGGGCCTCGGCAACCTCACCCAGCCCCTGGGGGGAGGGGTAAAGATTGATTTTTTCCAACCTTTCAGGCTTGACACAGCAGTTTTTGAAAATGTTAAGTTCCCTCTGGATGCCAAAGACAGCATAATGTTGTTGTTAGTTCTTCTTTGTCTTCTCTGCACAGTCTACAACATGCTTAGAAACAAAACACTACATAGTGTGGTGCAGCAAAACATACATAGTGTGGTGCAGCGTCTTCTTGAGGAAGAGGAAACAAGAAGCGAAGCAGCAGTGTCCGTGTCCGTACAGAATGCCACAACAGCAGCCATGTCAACGCAGACTGCCACAAAGAAAGAAGGAACCAAAAGGAAAACAACAGTGTCTGTGTCTACGCAGACTGTCATAGAAGAAGAAACAAAAAGTAAAGCAAAAGTGTCTATGTCTACACAGACCAGCACAGAGGAGGAAGGAACTGAAAGCGCCATCAGCATCTCCACACAAACCATCACCAAACCAGAGCAGCCTGAACCCATAGGAGTTGCCCCCGTTCAGAAGAAAAAATCGAGGAGCAAATCAGTCCGCATAGTGACTGATGAGGACACTGCAGGACCCTCGCACCCAGTGGAAGAGACAGAACCAGAGATCATCACTCGCTCTCTATCCCTGGGTGAGCTACGTGACCTGCGGAGAGAATTCACCCGCCAGACAAATGAGTCCATCCTCACCTGGCTTCTCCGCATCTGGGACGCTGCAGCCAATGACACCATTCTGGATAGAAGTGAGGCCAGGCAACTGGGATCACTATCCCGGGATGTGGTCATTGACCAGGGGATTGGGAGAACCCAAGAAACTCTCAGCCTCTGGCGGCAACTGCTTGCAAGTGTGAGGGACAGATACCTTTGTAAAGAAGACCTCCAGGTACTCCAAGGAAAATGGAATACCATGGAACAAGGTATCCAATGCCTAAGGGAATTAGCTGTGTTAGAGATAATTTTTGCAGAAAACGAAAGATTTCCTAAGAGTCCAGACTGTGTCCAGTGCACATCACAAATGTGGTTGAGATTTGCACGGCTTGGACCAGAGATGTACTCTCGTTACCTGGCAACACTGCAGTGGAGAGAAGGCGAGGACAGAGTGGGCGTCTTAGCCAATAAATTAAGAATTTACGAGGACACGGTCACCGCCCCGTTTCGTACCCATGTCTCGTTCGTAGAAACAAGGTTAGCTGAGCAAGTCCGGGACTTGATTAAAGAGAGTCATAAGAAACTTAAAGAAGAAGGCTACCATATTTCACCAGAACCAACAAAAATCTCTGCCATTAGGAGCCAGCGCTCCCAAGCCAAGGAGAGAGGATACACTCCACGAGGAAACCTCTGGTTTTTTCTTCAGGAGCATGGAGAAGACATAAAGAAGTGGGATGGAAAACCCACCTCTTCCTTAGCAGCCCGAGTACGTGAACTAAAAAGAACACCTAACACAAAAAGAGTCAATGCTGCTCCAGTCTCTCAAACACAGAGTTCCAGACAATATAAGAATAATGATATAACTGATCCTCTTGAAGGAACCTCAAGAACCTATTTACCAGAAGAGAGCAATGTGTACCATGACCAGGAATAGAGGGGCCCTGCCTCTAGCCAGGTAGAGGACAGGGACAATCAGATCTATTAGACCGTGTGGATTCGATGGCCTGGCACATCTGAACCACAAAAATACACAGCTTTGGTTGACACTGGTGCCCAATGTACCCTGATGCCATCAAGATATGTAGGAGAAGAATCCATTTCTATTTCTGGGGTAACAGGAGGATCCCAGCAGCTTACTGTATTAGAGGCTGAAGTGAGTTTAACTGGGAACGGGTGGCAGAAACACCCCATCGTGACTGGCCCAGAGGCCCCATGCATCCTTGGCATAGACTATCTCAGAAATGGATATTTCAAAGACCCAAAAGGACATCGCTGGGCTTTTGGGATAGCTGCTGTAGAGACAGAAGACATCCGGAAACTGAATACCTTGCCTGGTCTCTCAGATGACCCTTCTGCTGTGGGACTGCTGAGAGTTGGAGAACAGCAGGTACCAATTGCCATGACAACAGTGCACCGTCGGCAATATCGTACCAGCAGAGACTCTGTGACCCCCATCCATGAGATGATTCGTAAATTGGAGAGCCAAGGGGTGGTCAGCAAGGCCCATTCACCTTTCAACAGTCCTATATGGCCAGTGCGCAAGTCCAGTGGGGAATGGAGACTGACGGTGGACTACCGCGGCCTGAATGAGGTCACACCACCACTGAGCGCTGCCATGCCAGACATGTTGGAGCTTCAGTACGAACTAGAGTCCAAGGCAGCAAAGTGGTATGCGACCATTGATATTGCAAATGCCTTCTTCTCCATTCCTTTGGCAGCGGAATGCAGACCTCAGTTTGCCTTCACCTGGAAGGGAGTGCAGTACACCTGGAACCGACTGCCCCAGGGGTGGAAACACAGTCCCACCATCTGCCATGGACTGATCCAGGCTGCACTGGAAAAGAATGAAGCTCCCGAACATCTACAGTATATCGATAACATCATTGTGTGAGGAAGCACAGCAGGAGAAGTCTTCAAAAAAAGAGAAAGAATTATCCAGATTTTACTGAAAGCTGGTTTTGCCATTAAACAAAGCAAAGTTCAAGGACCAGCTCAAAAAATTCGGTTTCTAAGAGTCAAGTGGCAAAATGAACGTCGTCAGATCGCGACAAAAATAATCGACAAGATCACCGCTATGTCTCCACCTACCAACAAGAAAGAGACACAAGCTTTCCTAGGTGCCATAGGCTTTTGGCAGATGCACATTCCCAAATACAGTCAGATTGTGAGCCCTCTCTACCTCGTCACCTGAAAAAAGAATGATTTCCACTGAGGCCCTAAGCAGCAACAAGCCTTCACTCAGATCAAGCAGGAAATCGCTCATGCTGTAGCCCTTAGCCCAGTTAAGACAGGACCAGAGGTCAAAAACATACTCTACTCTACAGCCGGGAACCATGGTTTGTCCTAGAGCCTTTAGCAGAAAGTGCCTGGAGAAACTCAGGGTCAGCCACTGAGATTTTAGAGCCGGAGCTACAAAGGCTCTAAAGCAAACTACACTCCCACAGAGAAGGAAATCTTAGCTGCGTATAAAGGAGTTCAAGCTACCTCAGAAGTAATTGGCACTGAAACACAGCTGCTTCTGGCACCCCAACTACCAGTGCTGGGGTGGATGTTTAAAGGAAAGGTTCCTTCTACACATCATGCCACTGATGCCACATGGAGTAAATGGATTGCCCTCATCACTCAGCGCGCTCATATTGGAAATCCGAATCACCCTGGGATTCTGGAAATTATAACAAACTAGCCTGAAGGGGAGACTTTTAAATTGTCTTCTGAAGAAGAAGAGCAAGTAGCACGTGCTGAAGAGGCCCCACCATATAATAAACTACCAGAAACTAAAAGACAATATGCTCTTTTTACGGATGGTTCCTGCCGAATCATAGGCACCAGCCAGAAATAAAAAGCTGCAGTGTGGAGCCCCACACGACAAGTGGCACAAGCTACTAAAGGACAAGGTGGATCAAGTCAGCTTGCAGAGCTTAAAGCCGTCCAGCTGGCTTTGGATATTGCTGAGCGAGAGAAGTGGTCGAGGCTCTATCTCTACACGGACTCGTGGATGGTAGCTAATGCTCTGTGGGGATGGCTGAGTCGCTGGAAAAAGGCTAACTGGCAGCGCAGAGGGAAACCCATCTGGGCCGCCGAGATCTGGCAGGACATTGCCTCCCGAGTCGAGAAGCTGACCGTGAAGATTCGACACGTGGATGCACACATACCCAAGAGTCGGGCTACTGAGGAGCATCACAACAACGAACAGGTAGACCGAGCTGCCAAAGTGAAAATATCACAAGTAGACCTAGACTGGCAGCATAAGGGAGAACTATTCCTAGCTCGTTAGGCCCATAATACTTCTAGTCATCAGGAGAGAGACGCAACATACCGATGAGCATGAGACCGAGGGGTGGACCTTACTATGGACAACATCTCACAGGTCATGCACGACTGCGAGACCTGCGCTGCAATGAAACAGGCCAAACGGATGAAGCCTCTGTGGTACGGTGGGTGATAGTTAAAATACAGGTATGGGGAAGCCTGGCAAATTGACTATATCACGCTTCCCCAAACCCGCCAAGGCAAGCGCTATGTACTGACCATAGTAGAAGCAACCACAGGATGGTTGGAAACCTACCCTGTGCCTCATGCCACTGCCCAGAACACCATCTTAAGCCTAGAAAAACAGGTCTTGTAGAGACACAGCACCCCTGAGAGAATTGAGTCAGACAATGGAACACATTTCAAGAATAGCCTCATCAACACCTGGGCCAGAGAACATGGGATTGAGTGGATATATCATATCCCCTATCATGCTCCAGCTACTAGAAAAGTTGAAAGATGCAATGGACTGCTTAAGACCACCCTAAAGGCACTCAGTGGGGAAACTTTCAAGAATTAAGAACTGAACTTGGCAAAAGCTACCTAGATAGTCAACACCTGAGAGTCCATCAATCGAGCTGGCCCTGCCCAATCTAAACCCTTGCACACAGTAGATAAAGTCCCTGTGGTACATATGAAAGGTATTTTAGGAAAGACTATTTAGATTAATCCCACCCCAGGCAAAGACAAACCCATCCGTGGGATTGTTTTTGCTCAAAGACCCGGTTATACTTAGTGGGTAATGCAGAAGGATGGGCAAACCCGTTGTGTACCACAGGGAAACTTAGTCTTAAGTGAGAACGATGTGTAAGGTTTCATCATGATGAAGATGGAAATATGAAAAGGGGTGGATAATGTCCAAGATTAAAAAAAAAAAAAACGTTTTCCTATTTACCATCTGAGTAGGAGTTGCCTTGGGCAGTTTTTCCTTATCTGCTGTTAATAGCCCCATCAATGCCTTACCACATGACCCAGAGATAAAATTGTCCAGGAGCAAGTGATTAAAGACACACCTCGTGACTCATAATGACCCATTGTGAGATGCTCTGCCCAGGGGGGAGGAGCTAGGCATTCCAACCTGGATAAAACTGGGGATTTCTAGACAGAGGAGTCAGCCTTTTCACAAGTTCCCCGAGAGGACACAGCGACTACATCTGCCATCCCAAGAGGACTGCAGCTACTCCAATTTAGACTGCTGCCAGCACGCTGGCCAAGTTGTAGTCTGACTTTGTCAGTGATCTTTCCCTTTGTATTGTTGCATGTATTTTTGTCCTTCTCCCCTTTTCCCAATAAATTGTATTTCTGACTTAGAGTCTCTCACTAGTTTTGCTTTCAAACCAGAACAAAGGTGTATCTGTGTGTGTAAGGTGTGTCTGTACAGGTGTGTGTAAGGTGTATCTGTGTGTGTAAGGTGTATGAGTACAGGTGTGTGTAAGTTGTATCTGTGTGTGTAAGGTGTATCTGTACAGGTGTGTGTAAGGTGTATCTGTACAGGTGTGTGTAAGGTGTATCTGTACAGGTCAATGCTGGGCAGCACTGCAGGCTGGCAGTTACAGGTTCAGGCTGTACCTGCTGCTTTCAGGTACAACTGAAAGTCTGGGTTGGTGAGACCCCAGATGAAAAGGAGCTCAGGGGACAGGTACAGGTGACAGAAAACGCTCAGGTGCCCTCCTGCCCCCAGGTCAATCCTACGAGATCCGGATGTTGGACAACAGGAAACTTGGGGAACTGCCTGAGATCAATGGGAAGCTGGTCAAGGTGAGCAGAGAGCACCGGTGCCCCTGGCCAGGTGTGTCCATGACAGCCAGGTGCCCTCCGGGGCCCTGCAGCTGGGTGGGGCTGGGAGATCGACCTGTGTGGGGGAGGAGGGTTGTTCCCTTTGCCCATTTTTGGCACAGGGAAGGGCTGCACGTCTGGCCAGGTGTGTCAGGGCAGCTCCAGGTGATGTTTCCCCCTTCCCCAGAGCATCTTCCGGGTGGTTTTCCATGACCGGCGGCTGCAGTACACGGAGCACCAGCAGCTGGAGGGCTGGAGGTGGAACCGACCTGGCGACAGGATCCTGGACATAGGTGAGTCTCACCAGGCTGGGGCAGCTGGGAGGTCCCAGGTGGGCCTCACCTGTTCCCCCCACAGATATCCCGATGTCCGTGGGGATCATCGACCCCCGCGCGAACCCGACGCAGCTCAACACCGTGGAGTTCCTGTGGGACCCGTCCAAGAGGACGTCAGTCTTCATCCAGGTGAGGACAGGTGGGCTCTGTCCCTCACCCAGGTGAGGACAGGGGGGCTCTGTCCCACGGCAGCGGGCCCACACGAAGCTCACCTGTCCCCAGGTGCACTGCATCAGCACGGAGTTCACGCTGCGCAAGCACGGCGGGGAGAAGGGCGTTCCCTTCCGCGTGCAGATTGACACCTTCAGGGAGAACGAGAGCGGGGAGTACACGGAGCACCTGCACTCCGCCAGCTGCCAGATCAAGGTGTTCAAGGTACCTACGGGCCCCTCCCACCTGGGCTCACCTGGGGGTCTGTCCCACTTTGTACTGGGGGCTGCTGGTGCCTCAGAAACCTCCCACCTTTAGGAGGAACAGCCCCAGCCTGTTGGTGCAGGTGGTGCAGGGAGGGGTCATTCCCGCTGTGGCCACACCTTGGGCTGCCTGTGACTCCATCCCACCTGCAGCACCCCCAGAATCTCAGCTTGGCTCCTCTTTTCTCACCTGTTCACCTTGGGGAGTCAGTGGGGTTGGGGGTCCTGCTCTGCCCTCCCCTGCTCCACCTGGGCCAAATCCCTTCACCTGTGAGTGCAGGTACAGCCAGGTTTAAGGGAATTTCTTCAGGGACCTGCCAAGGAGAATACCTGGATACCTGCGGAGGTTCCACGTCTGTCCTGCCCTTGGGATTTGAGTGGAACTCCCCCATTTTGGGTGGAGAAGGGGCCCAGGTGTGCAAGGTGTGCCAAAGTCAAGGCCAACCCTGTGACCTCATGTCCAGGTGCAGTTTGTCCCCCCAAAATCCCATCTCCTATGTGGATGATGCAGAAGACACAACACAGGTGTGTTCAGGGGTTACAGGTGCGTGCAGAGTGGTTACAGGTGTCTCCAGGTGAGTACAGGTGTCTTCAGGTGTTACAGGTGTGTTCAGGGGTTACAGGTGTATTCAGGGGTTACAGGTGTCTCCAGGGGGTTACAGGTGTGTTCAGGTGTTAGAGGTGTCTCCAGGTGGGTACAGGTGTCTCCAGGTGTTACAGGTGTATTCAGATGGTTACAGGTGTCTCCAGGTGGTCACAGGTGTCTGCAGGTGTTAGAGGTGTCTCCAGGTGGCCCTATCCCTGCAGAGGCCCTCAGGTCCAGCTTCTCCCCAGAGTGCTGCTTTGCCCTCTGCGAGCCCCAGGAGGGATGGGTCACCTGTGCCCCCCGAGTCCCCGAGTGCTCTCACACACCTGTCCTGGCCCGCCCCTTTCCCAGCCCAAAGGAGCCGACCGGAAGCAGAAGACGGATCGGGAGAAGATGGAGAAGCGGACGCCCCACGAGAAGGAGAAGTACCAGCCCTCCTACGAGACCACCATCCTCACCGAGGTGAGCTCACCTGTCCCACCTGGCTGCCAGGGAGCAGGGCTGGGCTGCTCTGAGAGCTTGGCTCCAGGTGTTCAAACCTGCCAGGCAAAGAGAAGGTGCTTTTGTACCTGCAAAGGGCTCTGGGGACATTATTGACCTGATTATGGACCTGGGCAGGTATGTGCAGGGCCAGGTGTGTGGGGTTGGAGGTATGTGTGGGCCAGGTGTGCAGGTGTGTGTGTGCAGTGCAGCTGTGTGCAGGTATAGCCCCAGGTGTGGGTGGGTGTGTGTCCAGTGCAGGTGTGTGCAGGTACAGTCCCAGGTGTGTGCAGGTGTGTACAGGTGCAGTCTCAGGTGTGTGCATGGTTCCAGATGCATGCAGATGTGTGTGCAGTGCAGGTGTGTGCAGGTACAGCCAGGTGTGTGCAGGTATGTGTCTACAGGTGTATGCATGGTTCCAGGTGTGTGCAGGTGCAGCCCCAGGTGTGTGTGTG
>QUSF01001182.1:0-14366 GCA_003676055.1 Chloebia gouldiae | reverse complement strand
CACACACACACCTGGGGCTGCACCTGCACACACCTGGAACCATGCATACACCTGTAGACACATACCTGCACACACCTGGCTGTACCTGCACACACCTGCACTGCACACACATCTGCATGCATCTGGAACCATGCACACACCTGAGACTGCACCTGTACACACCTGCACACACCTGGGACTGTACCTGCACACACCTGCACTGGACACACACCCACCCACACCTGGGGCTATACCTGCACACAGCTGCACTGCACACACACACCTGCACACCTGGCCCACACATACCTCCAACCCCACACACCTGGCCCTGCACATACCTGCCCAGGTCCATAATCAGGTCAATAATGTCCCCAGAGCCCTTTGCAGGTACAAAAGCACCTTCTCTTTGCCTGGCAGGTTTGAACACCTGGAGCCAAGCTCTCAGAGCAGCCCAGCCCTGCTCCCTGGCAGCCAGGTGGGACAGGTGAGCTCACCTCGGTGAGGATGGTGGTCTCGTAGGAGGGCTGGTACTTCTCCTTCTCGTGGGGCGTCCGCTTCTCCATCTTCTCCCGATCCGTCTTCTGCTTCCGGTCGGCTCCTTTGGGCTGGGAAAGGGGCGGGCCAGGACAGGTGTGTGAGAGCACTCGGGGACTCGGGGGGCACAGGTGACCCATCCCTCCTGGGGCTCGCAGAGGGCAAAGCAGCACTCTGGGGAGAAGCTGGACCTGAGGGCCTCTGCAGGGATAGGGCCACCTGGAGACACCTCTAACACCTGCAGACACCTGTGACCACCTGGAGACACCTGTAACCATCTGAATACACCTGTAACACCTGGAGACACCTGTACCCACCTGGAGACACCTCTAACACCTGAACACACCTGTAACCCCCTGGAGACACCTGTAACCCCTGAATACACCTGTAACCCCTGAACACACCTGTAACACCTGAAGACACCTGTACTCACCTGGAGACACCTGTAACCACTCTGCACGCACCTGTAACCCCTGAACACACCTGTGTTGTGTCTTCTGCATCATCCACATAGGAGATGGGATTTTGGGGGGACAAACTGCACCTGGACATGAGGTCACAGGGTTGGCCTTGACTTTGGCACACCTTGCACACCTGGGCCCCTTCTCCACCCAAAATGGGGGAGTTCCACTCAAATCCCAAGGGCAGGACAGACGTGGAACCTCCGCAGGTATCCAGGTATTCTCCTTGGCAGGTCCCTGAAGAAATTCCCTTAAACCTGGCTGTACCTGCACTCACAGGTGAAGGGATTTGGCCCAGGTGGAGCAGGGGAGGGCAGAGCAGGACCCCCAACCCCACTGACTCCCCAAGGTGAACAGGTGAGAAAAGAGGAGCCAAGCTGAGATTCTGGGGGTGCTGCAGGTGGGATGGAGTCACAGGCAGCCCAAGGTGTGGCCACAGCGGGAATGACCCCTCCCTGCACCACCTGCACCAACAGGCTGGGGCTGTTCCTCCTAAAGGTGGGAGGTTTCTGAGGCACCAGCAGCCCCCAGTACAAAGTGGGACAGACCCCCAGGTGAGCCCAGGTGGGAGGGGCCCGTAGGTACCTTGAACACCTTGATCTGGCAGCTGGCGGAGTGCAGGTGCTCCGTGTACTCCCCGCTCTCGTTCTCCCTGAAGGTGTCAATCTGCACGCGGAAGGGAACGCCCTTCTCCCCGCCGTGCTTGCGCAGCGTGAACTCCGTGCTGATGCAGTGCACCTGGGGACAGGTGAGCTTCGTGTGGGCCCGCTGCCGTGGGACAGAGCCCCCCTGTCCTCACCTGGGTGAGGGACAGAGCCCACCTGTCCTCACCTGGATGAAGACTGACGTCCTCTTGGACGGGTCCCACAGGAACTCCACGGTGTTGAGCTGCGTCGGGTTCGCGCGGGGGTCGATGATCCCCACGGACATCGGGATATCTGTGGGGGGAACAGGTGAGGCCCACCTGGGACCTCCCAGCTGCCCCAGCCTGGTGAGACTCACCTATGTCCAGGATCCTGTCGCCAGGTCGGTTCCACCTCCAGCCCTCCAGCTGCTGGTGCTCCGTGTACTGCAGCCGCCGGTCATGGAAAACCACCCGGAAGATGCTCTGGGGAAGGGGGAAACATCACCTGGAGCTGCCCTGACACACCTGGCCAGACGTGCAGCCCTTCCCTGTGCCAAAAATGGGCAAAGGGAACAACCCTCCTCCCCCACACAGGTCGATCTCCCAGCCCCACCCAGCTGCAGGGCCCCGGAGGGCACCTGGCTGTCATGGACACACCTGGCCAGGGGCACCGGTGCTCTCTGCTCACCTTGACCAGCTTCCCATTGATCTCAGGCAGTTCCCCAAGTTTCCTGTTGTCCAACATCCGGATCTCGTAGGATTGACCTGGGGGCAGGAGGGCACCTGAGCGTTTTCTGTCACCTGTACCTGTCCCCTGAGCTCCTTTTCATCTGGGGTCTCACCAACCCAGACTTTCAGTTGTACCTGAAAGCAGCAGGTACAGCCTGAACCTGTAACTGCCAGCCTGCAGTGCTGCCCAGCATTGACCTGTACAGATACACCTTACACACACCTGTACAGATACACCTTACACACACCTGTACAGATACACCTTACACACACAGATACAACTTACACACACCTGTACTCATACACCTTACACACACAGATACACCTTACACACACCTGTACAGACACACCTTACACACACAGATACACCTTTGTTCTGGTTTGAAAGCAAAACTAGTGAGAGACTCTAAGTCAGAAATACAATTTATTGGGAAAAGGGGAGAAGGACAAAAATACATGCAACAATACAAAGGGAAAGATCACTGACAAAGTCAGACTACAACTTGGCCAGCGTGCTGGCAGCAGTCTAAATTGGAGTAGCTGCAGTCCTCTTGGGATGGCAGATGTAGTCGCTGTGTCCTCTCGGGGAACTTGTGAAAAGGCTGACTCCTCTGTCTAGAAATCCCCAGTTTTATCCAGGTTGGAATGCCTAGCTCCTCCCCCCTGGGCAGAGCATCTCACAATGGGTCATTATGAGTCACGAGGTGTGTCTTTAATCACTTGCTCCTGGACAATTTTATCTCTGGGTCATGTGGTAAGGCATTGATGGGGCTATTAACAGCAGATAAGGAAAAACTGCCCAAGGCAACTCCTACTCAGATGGTAAATAGGAAAACGTTTTTTTTTTTTTTAATCTTGGACATTATCCACCCCTTTTCATATTTCCATCTTCATCATGATGAAACCTTACACATCGTTCTCACTTAAGACTAAGTTTCCCTGTGGTACACAACGGGTTTGCCCATCCTTCTGCATTACCCACTAAGTATAACCGGGTCTTTGAGCAAAAACAATCCCACGGATGGGTTTGTCTTTGCCTGGGGTGGGATTAATCTAAATAGTCTTTCCTAAAATACCTTTCATATGTACCACAGGGACTTTATCTACTGTGTGCAAGGGTTTAGATTGGGCAGGGCCAGCTCGATTGATGGACTCTCAGGTGTTGACTATCTAGGTAGCTTTTGCCAAGTTCAGTTCTTAATTCTTGAAAGTTTCCCCACTGAGTGCCTTTAGGGTGGTCTTAAGCAGTCCATTGCATCTTTCAACTTTTCTAGTAGCTGGAGCATGATAGGGGATATGATATATCCACTCAATCCCATGTTCTCTGGCCCAGGTGTTGATGAGGCTATTCTTGAAATGTGTTCCATTGTCTGACTCAATTCTCTCAGGGGTGCTGTGTCTCTACAAGACCTGTTTTTCTAGGCTTAAGATGGTGTTCTGGGCAGTGGCATGAGGCACAGGGTAGGTTTCCAACCATCCTGTGGTTGCTTCTACTATGGTCAGTACATAGCGCTTGCCTTGGCGGGTTTGGGGAAGCGTGATATAGTCAATTTGCCAGGCTTCCCCATACCTGTATTTTAACTATCACCCACCGTACCACAGAGGCTTCATCCGTTTGGCCTGTTTCATTGCAGCGCAGGTCTCGCAGTCGTGCATGACCTGTGAGATGTTGTCCATAGTAAGGTCCACCCCTCGGTCTCATGCTCATCGGTATGTTGCGTCTCTCTCCTGATGACTAGAAGTATTATGGGCCTAACGAGCTAGGAATAGTTCTCCCTTATGCTGCCAGTCTAGGTCTACTTGTGATATTTTCACTTTGGCAGCTCGGTCTACCTGTTCGTTGTTGTGATGCTCCTCAGTAGCCCGACTCTTGGGTATGTGTGCATCCACGTGTCGAATCTTCACGGTCAGCTTCTCGACTCGGGAGGCAATGTCCTGCCAGATCTCGGCGGCCCAGATGGGTTTCCCTCTGCGCTGCCAGTTAGCCTTTTTCCAGCGACTCAGCCATCCCCACAGAGCATTAGCTACCATCCACGAGTCCGTGTAGAGATAGAGCCTCGACCACTTCTCTCGCTCAGCAATATCCAAAGCCAGCTGGACGGCTTTAAGCTCTGCAAGCTGACTTGATCCACCTTGTCCTTTAGTAGCTTGTGCCACTTGTCGTGTGGGGCTCCACACTGCAGCTTTTTATTTCTGGCTGGTGCCTATGATTCGGCAGGAACCATCCGTAAAAAGAGCATATTGTCTTTTAGTTTCTGGTAGTTTATTATATGGTGGGGCCTCTTCAGCACGTGCTACTTGCTCTTCTTCTTCAGAAGACAATTTAAAAGTCTCCCCTTCAGGCTAGTTTGTTATAATTTCCAGAATCCCAGGGTGATTCGGATTTCCAATATGAGCGCGCTGAGTGATGAGGGCAATCCATTTACTCCATGTGGCATCAGTGGCATGATGTGTAGAAGGAACCTTTCCTTTAAACATCCACCCCAGCACTGGTAGTTGGGGTGCCAGAAGCAGCTGTGTTTCAGTGCCAATTACTTCTGAGGTAGCTTGAACTCCTTTATACGCAGCTAAGATTTCCTTCTCTGTGGGAGTGTAGTTTGCTTTAGAGCCTTTGTAGCTCCGGCTCTAAAATCTCAGTGGCTGACCCTGAGTTTCTCCAGGCACTTTCTGCTAAAGGCTCTAGGACAAACCATGGTTCCCGGCTGTAGAGTAGAGTATGTTTTTGACCTCTGGTCCTGTCTTAACTGGGCTAAGGGCTACAGCATGAGCGATTTCCTGCTTGATCTGAGTGAAGGCTTGTTGCTGCTTAGGGCCTCAGTGGAAATCATTCTTTTTTCAGGTGACGAGGTAGAGAGGGCTCACAATCTGACTGTATTTGGGAATGTGCATCTGCCAAAAGCCTATGGCACCTAGGAAAGCTTGTGTCTCTTTCTTGTTGGTAGGTGGAGACATAGCGGTGATCTTGTCGATTATTTTTGTCGCGATCTGACGACGTTCATTTTGCCACTTGACTCTTAGAAACCGAATTTTTTGAGCTGGTCCTTGAACTTTGCTTTGTTTAATGGCAAAACCAGCTTTCAGTAAAATCTGGATAATTCTTTCTCTTTTTTTGAAGACTTCTCCTGCTGTGCTTCCTCACACAATGATGTTATCGATATACTGTAGATGTTCGGGAGCTTCATTCTTTTCCAGTGCAGCCTGGATCAGTCCATGGCAGATGGTGGGACTGTGTTTCCACCCCTGGGGCAGTCGGTTCCAGGTGTACTGCACTCCCTTCCAGGTGAAGGCAAACTGAGGTCTGCATTCCGCTGCCAAAGGAATGGAGAAGAAGGCATTTGCAATATCAATGGTCGCATACCACTTTGCTGCCTTGGACTCTAGTTCGTACTGAAGCTCCAACATGTCTGGCATGGCAGCGCTCAGTGGTGGTGTGACCTCATTCAGGCCGCGGTAGTCCACCGTCAGTCTCCATTCCCCACTGGACTTGCGCACTGGCCATATAGGACTGTTGAAAGGTGAATGGGCCTTGCTGACCACCCCTTGGCTCTCCAATTTACGAATCATCTCATGGATGGGGGTCACAGAGTCTCTGCTGGTACGATATTGCCGACGGTGCACTGTTGTCATGGCAATTGGTACCTGCTGTTCTCCAACTCTCAGCAGTCCCACAGCAGAAGGGTCATCTGAGAGACCAGGCAAGGTATTCAGTTTCCGGATGTCTTCTGTCTCTACAGCAGCTATCCCAAAAGCCCAGCGATGTCCTTTTGGGTCTTTGAAATATCCATTTCTGAGATAGTCTATGCCAAGGATGCATGGGGCCTCTGGGCCAGTCACGATGGGGTGTTTCTGCCACCCGTTCCCAGTTAAACTCACTTCAGCCTCTAATACAGTAAGCTGCTGGGATCCTCCTGTTACCCCAGAAATAGAAATGGATTCTTCTCCTACATATCTTGATGGCATCAGGGTACATTGGGCACCAGTGTCAACCAAAGCTGTGTATTTTTGTGGTTCAGATGTGCCAGGCCATCGAATCCACACGGTCTAATAGATCTGATTGTCCCTGTCCTCTACCTGGCTAGAGGCAGGGCCCCTCTATTCCTGGTCATGGTACACATTGCTCTCTTCTGGTAAATAGGTTCTTGAGGTTCCTTCAAGAGGATCAGTTATATCATTATTCTTATATTGTCTGGAACTCTGTGTTTGAGAGACTGGAGCAGCATTGACTCTTTTTGTGTTAGGTGTTCTTTTTAGTTCACGTACTCGGGCTGCTAAGGAAGAGGTGGGTTTTCCATCCCACTTCTTTATGTCTTCTCCATGCTCCTGAAGAAAAAACCAGAGGTTTCCTCGTGGAGTGTATCCTCTCTCCTTGGCTTGGGAGCGCTGGCTCCTAATGGCAGAGATTTTTGTTGGTTCTGGTGAAATATGGTAGCCTTCTTCTTTAAGTTTCTTATGACTCTCTTTAATCAAGTCCCGGACTTGCTCAGCTAACCTTGTTTCTACGAACGAGACATGGGTACGAAACGGGGCGGTGACCGTGTCCTCGTAAATTCTTAATTTATTGGCTAAGACGCCCACTCTGTCCTCGCCTTCTCTCCACTGCAGTGTTGCCAGGTAACGAGAGTACATCTCTGGTCCAAGCCGTGCAAATCTCAACCACATTTGTGATGTGCACTGGACACAGTCTGGACTCTTAGGAAATCTTTCGTTTTCTGCAAAAATTATCTCTAACACAGCTAATTCCCTTAGGCATTGGATACCTTGTTCCATGGTATTCCATTTTCCTTGGAGTACCTGGAGGTCTTCTTTACAAAGGTATCTGTCCCTCACACTTGCAAGCAGTTGCCGCCAGAGGCTGAGAGTTTCTTGGGTTCTCCCAATCCCCTGGTCAATGACCACATCCCGGGATAGTGATCCCAGTTGCCTGGCCTCACTTCTATCCAGAATGGTGTCATTGGCTGCAGCGTCCCAGATGCGGAGAAGCCAGGTGAGGATGGACTCATTTGTCTGGCGGGTGAATTCTCTCCGCAGGTCACGTAGCTCACCCAGGGATAGAGAGCGAGTGATGATCTCTGGTTCTGTCTCTTCCACTGGGTGCGAGGGTCCTGCAGTGTCCTCATCAGTCACTATGCGGACTGATTTGCTCCTCGATTTTTTCTTCTGAACGGGGGCAACTCCTATGGGTTCAGGCTGCTCTGGTTTGGTGATGGTTTGTGTGGAGATGCTGATGGCGCTTTCAGTTCCTTCCTCCTCTGTGCTGGTCTGTGTAGACATAGACACTTTTGCTTTACTTTTTGTTTCTTCTTCTATGACAGTCTGCGTAGACACAGACACTGTTGTTTTCCTTTTGGTTCCTTCTTTCTTTGTGGCAGTCTGCGTTGACATGGCTGCTGTTGTGGCATTCTGTACGGACACGGACACTGCTGCTTCGCTTCTTGTTTCCTCTTCCTCAAGAAGACGCTGCACCACACTATGTATGTTTTGCTGCACCACACTATGTAGTGTTTTGTTTCTAAGCATGTTGTAGACTGTGCAGAGAAGACAAAGAAGAACTAACAACAACATTATGCTGTCTTTGGCATCCAGAGGGAACTTAACATTTTCAAAAACTGCTGTGTCAAGCCTGAAAGGTTGGAAAAAATCAATCTTTACCCCTCCCCCCAGGGGCTGGGTGAGGTTGCCGAGGCCCCAGATGTAGCAGCCTAGATTAGGACAAGCAAACAGAATTGAGTACATATTCCAAATTATGTTCATTGCTTCAGAGGTCATAATGCGATAGACATAGTAGACCAATAAAGCAATTCTCATACCATACCCTGGTCTACACATGAGCATTACAATTGCCACATAATTCCCCACATTCGGGAAAATATAGAGAGCTAGGTATGAGACCCAAAAAAGCATGTTGAGCATCATAGTGAATAGGTACCCTCTACAATACAAGATTGTAATTCTGACTTCTCTCAGTACTTTCTTGCCCCACGTTGGGCGCCAATAATATGTTCTGGTTTGAAAGCAAAACCAGTGAGAGACTCTAAGTCAGAAATACAATTTATTGGGAAAAGGGGAGAAGGACAAAAATACATGCAACAATACAAAGGGAAAGATCACTGACAAAGTCAGACTACAACTTGGCCAGCGTGCTGGCAGCAGTCTAAATTGGAGTAGCTGCAGTCCTCTTGGGATGGCAGATGTAGTCGCTGTGTCCTCTCGGGGAACTTGTGAAAAGGCTGACTCCTCTGTCTAGAAATCCCCAGTTTTATCCAGGTTGGAATGCCTAGCTCCTCCCCCCTGGGCAGAGCATCTCACAATGGGTCATTATGAGTCATGAGGTGTGTCCTTAATCACTTGCTCCTGGACAATGTTATCTCTGGGTCATGTGGTAAGGCATTGATGGGGCTATTAACAGCAGATAAGGAAAAACTGCCCAAGGCAACTCCTACTCAGATGGTAAATAGGAAAACGTTTTGTTTTTTTTTTTTTTTAATCTTGGACAACCTTACACACATCTGTACACATACACCTTACACACACAGATACACCTTACACACACCTGTACAGAGACACCTTACACACACAGATACACCTTACACACACCTGTACATACACCTTACACACACAGATACACCTTACACACACCTGTACACATACACCTTACACACACTGTAACCACCCTGCACACACCTGTACAGACACACCTTACACACAGCTGTATCCACCCTGCACACACCTCTGCACACACCTGTTACCACCTTTAACCTGTGAACCCCCCAGGTGACTCCTGCTCCACCTGGTCAGAGCACAGCCAGGTGCAGGCACCGCTGCCTCCCAAAAATCAGCAATTCCACCTGGGAAATGACAACTTCCACAGGCAGGACCCTCCTGCCTGGGTGCTCCCCAGAGGTTCCTGTGCAGGACAGGTGTGGCCTCACCTTGGTTGAGGTAGGTGAGGGTCTCATCGTGCAGCTTGACGGCAGGGGAGGTGGCGGCGCACAACACGTACTGGAAGGGCAGCAGCTTGTCCTGGTTCTCTGGGGGCAAGCTGGACTCCTCCTGCTTGAAGATGGGCAGAGCCAGGACGTCGCTGCAGAGATGGGGAGAGAGTTACCTGAGAGTTACCTGAGAGTCACCTGAGACAGGTGAGCTGGGGGGGTCAGGGTTTCCATCAAGCCAACCTGGGCCTCGGCACCTGGAGGAAGAGCCCCACCAGGAACCTGGCTCTGCCTCTAGAGCCTGCCTGAGCCCAGCACTCCAGGTGTGCCCTGAACCTCTGGCCTCAGGTTCAGGGCACACCTGTGACCTGTGACCTGAAACACACCTGTGGCCATCTGAATACACCTGTCAGCACCTGCGGTACCCCTGCAAGCACTCCTAATCATGACTCCAGCACTACAGCCACAATTCCAGCTGGAACTCCAGCCCTGCTCCTTCCCTACTCAACCAGAGCTCCATCCCTACAGCATCCCAAATCAATCCCAAATCCATCCCGAATCCATCCCTACTGCATCTTGAATCCATCCCAAATCCATCCCTACTGCATCCTGAATTCATCCCAGCCCCATGCAGCTCGGAGCATTACTTCAGCCATAATTCCAATTACAACTCTCCCCCAACTCCTTCCCAACTCCATCCCTACTCCATCCCAAACCCAATTCCACCCCAACGCCCCCAGTTCCCTCCATGGTGTCCCAACTTTGGCACAGTTCAGGGTTCCCCGTGCCCCTGGCACCCCCTGCCATTCTGGGGACCCCCAGAGATTTTGGGACCCCCCCAGAAATTCTGGGGACCCCCAGAGATTTTGGGACCCCCCCCCAGAGATTGTGGGACCCCCTAGAGATTCCAGGTACCCCCAGAGATTTTGGGATGCCCTCAGAGATTCTGGGTACCCCTGGAGATTTTGGGACCCCCCCAGAGATTCTGGGGATCCCCAGAGATTTTGGAGTCACCACCGGGGGTTTGAGATCCCTTAGGAAGATCCTGGGGAACCCACAGGATTCTGGGGAGTCCTGGAGATTCTGGGCTTTCCCTTGGAGATTCTGAGGACTCCTGGAGATTCTGGGGTTTCCCTTGGAGATTCTGGGGACTCCTGGAGATTCTGGGGTTTCCCTTGGGGGTTCTGTGGATCCATGGAGATTTTGGGGTGCCTCTGGTGATTCCGGGGTCCCCTCCTGCTGCAGGTACCGGTGCTGAGGTGCTGCCTGACGCCTTCAACCACCAGCTCATTTTGGGGCTCCCCGCTCTCTGCACGCCCCTTGCCTTCCCCGGGATGTTTTGGGGTGCCCTGTCAGTTTTGGGGTGCCCTGTCAATTTGGGGTCCCTGGTACCTCATGCTGTAGGCGCCGGCGCCGAGCTCCTGCCCGATGCCCGAGAGGCTGGCGTCGAAATCCTGCACCAGCCCCGACTCGATCACCTCGTCCGCCAGTGGCAGCTTCAGCGCCCACGCCATGGCCCCGAGCACCCCAAAAACAGCTGCCGGGTCACCCCCAAAAACGGGGGATCCTCAGGGTCACCCCACAGAAAAATGGGTCACTCCAAAAACAGGGGGTTTTTGGGACACCCCAAAAATGGGGGGGGTCTGGAGCTACTCAGAAATGGGGGTGTCTTGGGAACACGGCAGAAGCAGGGGTTTGGGGCACCCCCAAACACGCGGGTCTTTGTGGTCACCCCAAAAAGGGGCTTGCAGGAGTCCCCCTAAAACAAGGGGGCCTTGGGGTCACCCCCAAACCGGTGGGCCTCAGGGTCACTCCAAAACAATATCTTCAGTGTCACCCCAAAAAATGGGGTTCCTCAATCACCCCCAACCCAGGGGCTCCTCGTGGCACCCCAACACCTCCCCCTGATTTCTGGGGGTACCAAAGTCCCCCAAACCTCTTAAGGACCCTCTCTTGCAGTGACTAATTTGGGGACCCCCAAACCCCACTACCACAGGCGAATGATCCCCAAAACCCAGTGACACCCCCGCGGCTGCACCCCCGCCCTTGGAGCGCCTCCAAGAAAACACCTCGGGGGGACCCCCAAACCCCAAAACCCCTGAGAGGCAGAACTGCCGGGGGGCCCCGAGTTCTACAGACCAATCCCAAGGGCTGCACCAGGGGGACCCCAAAATCCTGCACTGCCCTGCAAGGGCTGCACTCAAGGGGACCCCAAAATCCTGCACTGCCCTTCAAGGGCTGCATTCAAGGGGACCCCAAAATCCTGCGCTGCCCTGCAAGGGCTGCCCGCGGGGACCGCCCCAATCGAGGCCAGGACCCCCAGTCCAGCCGGGACCCCCAATCCGGGCCGGAACCCCCAGTCCAGCCGGGACCGCCCAATCCAGGCCGGACCCCCAGTTCAGTCCGAGACCCCCGGTCCAGCCCGGGCCCGCCCGCTCCGGGCCGGGACCCCAAGCGCGCCGCTCCGCCAAGATGGAGGCGGAGGCCCCACCCCCGCCGCTGGGCTATGGCCCCGCCTCTCCGCCCCGCTCAGCCAATGGGACCGGGCGTTGCCGCGTGACGGCCAGCAAAAGTAACCAATAGAGAGCTGCACACCGGGCAGGCTGCTCGGGGATTGGCTGGGCGCCGTGGCCCCGGCGGCGTGCGGCGCTGGGCTGTGTGCGGCGCCTCCTCAGAGCGCGGGTTCGAGTCCCGCTCGTGCCGCCGTGCCGGCCGCAGAGCAGGGCTGAGCAGGAAGAAGGACCCCCTGCCCCCAAAAATCCTGAGAAAAGGGGAAAGGAAAAGAAAAAAGAAAAATACTGTTTATTTCACACCACTACATCAAGTGCATCAGTCTGCCGCGGCCCCATGTTCCCCCCGAAGCTCCCCTCCCATCGCTCCCCGGTGGGGCTGGAGCCCCCCGGGCTAGGGCAGGGGGAGGTGGGGAAGGGGCGCTGCCTCTGCTTTGGGTTCACGCCCCCCAAACCCGGTGATGATGTCCCCAAAATCCACCCACGGGACCTCCTCAAGGTGGGGGATCACCCCCAGAAGCCCCTCACGAAGTGGGGGACCTGCAAAACCAGCGTGGGGGTGACAGAAATTTGGGGTCACCCCTAGTGAGCCGTAACATTGCCTCAGTAACACAGCAAAAAGAGCAAAACCCAGAAAAATGAAACTCTCTGATTTTGGGTGGGTGTGTGACACTCAGGAGGGTTCTGTCACCACGTGTGTCACAGGTGGGGAGGGGTGACATCAACACGCTCGGGTTGTGTGTGAGAGGAGGGAACGGGGGACACACACAGGCACAGGTGGGCACAGGTACAGGCACGGGGGCAGAGGGACAAAATCCGTGGCCAAAGGGACAAAACCAGTGGCCAAAGTGCTGATGGCTGGAGGTCAACGGGCTGTGACTGGTGGGACACACAGAGGGATTCCCAGTGCTCCCAGTTCAGTGTGCTGAAGGGCACAGTGGGGGCGGGCACAGGTATGGGCATAGGGCTAGAGGGACAAAAGGGTGGCCAAAAGGACTAAATCAGTGGCCAAAGGGACAAAAATCCATGGCCAAAGTACTGATGGCAGGCGGTCACAGGGAACTGTGACCAGGAACTGGGATGTTCCCAGTGCTCCCAGCTGAGAATGTGTGGAAGACATTGAATGTTGGACACAGGTACAGGGGTGTTGGACACAGGCACAGGTGTGGTGGATATGAGTACAGGTGTGGTAGACACAGGTATGGGCATGGTGGACATAGGCACAGGGGTGCTGGACACAGGTACAGGTGTGCTGGACACAGGTATGAGCATGGTGGACACAGCTATGGGCATGGTGGACACGAGTACAGGTGTGGTGCACACAGGCACAGGTGTGCTGTACAGGGGTACAGGGGTGCTGTACAGAGGTGCTGGACAGAGGTACAGGGGTGGTGGACAGAGGTACAGGGGTGGTGGACAGAGGTACAGGGGTGCTGGACAGAGGTACAGGTGTGGTGCACACAGGCACAGGTGTGGTGGCGGAACCAGGTGGCAGAGGGACAGAAGCAGTGCCCAAAGTGCCGGTGGCTGGAGGCCAGGGGGACACGGGGGCGCTCCTGGCGCTCCAGTTTGGGGCTGGGAGACGCTGGAGGCGGACACAGGCCCGGGCGCGGCGGCGGAGGGACGGAGCCGGGAGGCCGGCGGCGGCCGGGCGCTGCCCATCAGGGCACGTGGAAGACATTGAGCTTGCTGGTGTTCTTGAGGGTCTGGCGGCGGTTGCAGAACCACACGCGCACCACCTCGCGCTCGTAGCGCAGCTCCTGCGCGATGCGCGTGATCTCGGCGCCCGTGGGCAGCGCGTTGCGCTCGAAGTGCGCGTTGAGCGCCTCGAGGGCCTGCGGGGTGAAGGACGTGCGCCGCTTGCGCTTCTTGCCCGGCTCGCCTCCCACGAACTCCAGCAGGTGCTGCTGCCCCTCGCGCTGCCGCTGCTCCGCCTCCCGCAGCCACTTCTCCAGCACCGGCTTCAGCTTCTGCGCGCTCTTGGGCGTGATGTCCAGCTTCTCGAACCTGGGGACACGGGGACACTCAGGGGACACTTGGGGGGGACACAGGGGACACTGGGCAGGGATGTCTTGGGGCTGATGTCCAGCTTGTCAAACCTGAGGGGATGTGGAGGACACGGGAGACCCTCAGGGATGGGGGACAAGGGGACAGCAGGCTGGGACTGGGGGTGACAGTGAGCAGGGAGCAACGCCCAGCAGCCCCCTTGGCCCCATTCCCTTTCCTTGCTCAGTTTCCTCCTTGGCCTCATTTTCTCCTTTGCCCATTTTCCTTTTGCTCCAGTTCCCCCTCCCTCCACCTCTCCTCCCTTTCCCCAACTTTCCTTTTCCCCACTTTCCTCCCATTCTCAGCTTTTCATCCTTTGTCAGTTTTTCTCCTTCTCTCCAATTTCCTTCCTTCCCTCCTGTTTTTCTCCCATTCTCCACTTCTCCCTTCCCTCAGTTTTCCATCTTTTCCCCATCTTTTCCCCATTCCTCCTTCTGTCCTTGCCCCTGGGTGTGCCCCTGTGACTGTCCTGTCCCCTCACCTGCAGGTGGCCCTGCCCCTGTTCCCCCAGGTGACATTACCTGCAGGTGTCCCTGTCCCTCCGGGTGTCATT
>QUSF01001177.1:0-14495 GCA_003676055.1 Chloebia gouldiae | reverse complement strand
GCTCAGGCCTGGGCCCTTTGCATTCCTGAAACACATCCAGGTTTGCTTAGCACCAGAGACACCTTTCCCTTGCTTGTCCCCAGCTGTCATCAGTGCCTCCAGTGTTCTGCTCTGACTGGAACCTGGGGACATTTTCTCAGTGCTGTGCCTCAGTGGGACCCATTAAAACTTCAAGAAACTTTGGAGTTTTGAGTTCTTAAGAAGTTTTTAAGACTCTCAGGGACTCAGTCTGATGTAAACACCAAAGCCATGAGAGGGTCATTAAAGTTTTCCTACTCCAATTGTGGAGAAAGATTACAAAGTGCTTGTAATAAACACACATTCCTATTTTAAAGGGTATATTTTATTACATTTCTCTTTAGATTAGAGGCAATTGCAGCATTCTGTTATTGATATTGATGCAGTGTATCCCCTCAGGGGCTCTGGTCTGCTCAGGGAAGCTGTGCCTTGAGCTCTGGCCCAGCGTGGACAACCTTGCTCCACATTGCCCAAGCCCATCCTGTCTGTCCTCACTCACCTGGGACCTGCTGTGCTTGCAGAGCTGGCTGCACCCAGCCTAAGAGGGGCTTTCCCTTTTTCTATTTTTGAAGCAATCTAAAACTCCTGATTTTCCCCATGAAAACAGACAAACTCCTCAGGTGTGTGCCAGCCCAAGGTGCCACCAAAACCACTCCAGACTGGCCCTGGGCCAGCTGTGAGGGTGGATCATCAGCCCAAGCTGCACTGGGCTACTGCAAGTGGCTGTGGCCAGGGGCACTGCACTGACCCCACTGCTGGGTTTGGCTGCCACGGCAACCCTGCGAAATTAAACTGTCCTTGGAAACACTGGGGAGCACTGGGAATGCTGTGGGAGACACTGGGACATACTGGGAGTGAAACTGGGGGATACTGGGACAAACTAGGGAGATTGTGGGGAAGACTGGGCAACACTGGGGCATACTGTGGATGACATTGGGAGGAACCGGGAGGGCCTGGGAATGAACTCAGGTGTATTGGGGGGGACTGGGCTGAGCGGGGAGGGCCTGGAGGGGCACTGGGGCTGTACTGGGCTGTACTGGGATGAACTGGCATGAACTGGTCTGTGCTGGGAGGAATTGGAGGGGCACTGGGGCTGTACTGAGCTGTATTACGATGAACTGGGCTGTGCTGGGAGGGACTGGAGGGGCACTGGGGCTGTACTGGGCTGTACTGGGGATGAACCGGGCCGCGCTGGGAGGGACTGCACGGGTTGAATGGGCTGTTCCCGCCTCCGCTGCCTCCCATTGGCCAAAGCTCCCGCCCATCAGAGTCCTCAACCAATCGGCGCTAGGGATCATGGCTTTGGGGGCGGTGCCTAGAGTCGGCGCCATCTTTTCCTTTGCCTACAACTCCCGTCATGCTCTGCGGCCCAATACAACCCCATTGGGGCCGGGACTACAACGCCGTCATGCCCCGCGCTCCACAGAACCCCGGTACCGCCCCCATCTGTCCCATCAGTGTCCGCCAGACCCTCCGGGATACCCAAGTGCCCCTCAGCGCCCTTTCGGGACCCTCCAAAAGTGTCCTCGGATCCCCTGAGTGCTCCCAATCCCACAGATGCCCGGTACAGCCACTTCGGGGAATTCCTCTCCTCTCATCCCCTGCGGCCTCAGAGCCCCTCAGAACAAAGTTCCGCGCCTAAAATTCCTGCCGCGCCCTGCGCCGTAAAGAACCCGGTTAAATCTTCCCAAGCTCCCCCCGAGTGCTCCAGAGCCCCCGAGGACCTCAAGTCGCGGTTCAGATGCAGAAGTGTCCCCCGAGGACCTTCCCGGACCCCAAACGCCGTGTCTGAGCCACTTCCGGGACTACAGCTCCCATCATGCAGCGCGGCGCACGCCCCGCGCTGTTCCTGCCGTGACTTCATCTCCCGTCATGCCCCGCACCCCACCGAGAGCCACCGCAGTTGTGCCTAGAACTCCCGTGATGCTCCGCGGCCCCGTTACTCAGCATTGTACCCGCGCCTACAACTTCCATCAGCCCCCGCGCCCCAGCGAGCCGCGTCCGAACCCCCGAGTGCCCGCCCGGACCCCGAAGGGCCCCAAATTCCCCTCCCTGACCTCCCCCGGACCCCGAAGGGCCCCAAATTCCCCTCCCTGACCTCCCCCGGACCCCCGAGTGCTCCCCCGGACCCCGAAGGGCCCCCCAGAATCCCTGAGTGCCCCTCCAAGTGCCCCCCCTGCTCCCCCAAGTGTCCTCCAGACCCTCAGGTTCTCTCTGAGTTCCCTCCCCAGACACAAAACTGCCCCAGATGTGCCCCAGAAATGTCTCCATGGACCCCAAAGGGGCCGCTTTTACCCTGTCTCTGAAAATGATAAAAAATGATTGCAAAAATAATGAAAATAAAGGAAATTAGAATAAAGAAGGCAAAATCAATAACCAGTAGTGGTCAATGAATTAATGAAGGGAATTGTGTTACTTAGAACCAATGACCAATAATTTTTTGGTTGCAAAACACATATAGAGTTTTTTTTATACAGGCATTAAAATGAAATAAAAAAAAAACCTGAATAATATTTTTGTGCATAAGCAAAATAAAATTTTAATTGCTATTAAGCTAAAATTAATTAATTCTTTTAATTAAAACAACTACATTTTATTTATGAAGGAAAATGCATAATTTTTTAAAATGTTTTGGGATGTCAGCCCCACATGGCAAATATCTGGGGGTAAGGGTCATTTGTTAAATGGATGTGATCCATGCTGAATAAGTTGTTGTCCTAGATTGCAAGGCAAGGTGTATTCAGTTGCTATCTGTTAGAGATTGGTTCACTGCATTGTTTATTTTTTCTTTTTATTTTCTTCCCTAGTAAAGAAGTGGTATTCCTGTTCCCATATTTTTTGCCTGAGAGCCCCCCTTAACTTCAAATTTATAGCAACTCAGAGGGAGGGGGTCCAAATTTTTTTCCCCATTTCAGGGGAGGCTCCTGCCTTCCTTAGCAGACACCTGTCTTTGCAGACCAAGACAGATTTTGGCACCCAATGTGTGTCTTGAGGGCACAGAAACAAAAAAGGGAATAACAGTTCTTGAGTAATCTAATTTTTGTGTGCTGCTAGAGAAACCTCGTTATCGGCACCCTGTGGTCCAGCCTACCCTGGTTTGGGTGACACATAACCGTGGCTGGATTTCTCCCATTTGCAGGCCCCTATCTAAACATGGCTCCTACAGCCAAGGCTGCTGTGGCTGTTCTCTGGTTGTTTTATGGGTGAATAAGGGGAAGAATTCATGGATTTTTAACTTCCTCTGGGAAGCAGGCACATGGATTCACAGCTATCACACACTAACTGTATGCTTTTGGGGTTACTTTAATAATGGCACCTACTGTGAGGAAATGACACCGGGGAAATTTTCTGCCAACCCTTTAACCATCTCTTTGGGTCTGCCCCACCAGTTTTTGAAGGGCTGAGACACACTCCAAATGCCAATGATATCACACAGTGGCTGGTGTTGCTGTTAGCCCTGTTCTATTTAGCACTGAGAGATAAGGGAAGATAAACCTGGATAACCACCCTGACACCTCCCCAGAACCTGACACTGCCCCAGAGACCAGGGATGCTGCTGGCCCAGAGCCTGACCCTGCCCCACAGCCCAGCCCAGATATGAACTACTCAGACTGGGTGGGGGGTCTGGTGAAGGAGGTGCATGAGATGCTGAAGGAGTGCATTTCCCCAGCTGGTGAGAAGCCCTCCCCCTGCCTCGAAAAAGGAGAGTCTGATGGTGCAGCAGTGGAACCCACAGATGTTACAACTGCCCAGGTTCCAGCTGAACCACAAAGGCATCCACAGCCAGCAGCAGTCGCCCTTGTAGAAACAAGGAGATCTAAGATGGAATCAGAGCACCCAGAAAAGGGAAGGCCCTCACAACCCACAGGAGAGCCAGTGGTTGCAATCATCACCGAGTCCCTGATGTACAAAAGTCCCCATAATCTGCACAAGGACATTAAGCGATGAGGGCGTGAGGCTTATACTACCTGGTTACACTGGGTCTGGGACCTAATGGTATAGGCGTCCAGCTGGAGGGTGGTGTGCCGCGGTGCTCCCTGGTCAAATGGCTTTCCCAGCTCCTGGGCACCGGCTGGCAGCCGAAACCACTCTCTATAGCCGCGTGTCCGTGTGTTGGCGAGAGTCACAGTCCATGGGTCGAAAACCCGCCTTAGCCAATAGGGGGAAGTACAACACGGTGGTAACAGGCGAAAGGAGCCGTCCAATTGAAGTAGACTGCAGTCCGGTTTATTGTAGATCCACGCAAGGTACAATAGCACCAAAGGGGAGTCTGCCCCAAAAAGCGGGGAGCACGGGTGTCCATGCCTTTTTAACTTGGGGCGGTAACCAGGGGAAAGAACAACTATTAAACAATGAGGGAGTAGGAACTGGGGTGTCATTCAGGGGAAAACTTCCAGCAGGGAGGGGGGGTGGGGGGGCAAGTCCCCAGGGACCAGCCTATCACCCGAGGCCTCTGGTGGAAGCATCTAGGTGGAGGGGTGAAGCCTGGGGCGAGGGGTGACCGTTGAGGGTTACATAACCAGGGTGATTGGCAGCTAGGAAGGGGAGGAGGGGAAGGAGAGAGGGACCAGAAGACCCCAAATAGGGGTAGGAGATACCATAAAACACAATGCAACAACTCCTCCTTTTACATATCAAACAAAAAGAAAACAGAACAAGAGTCTCTTGTTAAAATGAATTAAACTCGGTCCGGGGGGGAGGAATTCAAAGTTTGGGTAGGTATCCCTGAACCATGGCTGACAGATGGGAGCTGTCTCTACCCAGGGTTGATGTCTTGCTTGGGGTCTCAGGCTGAGGCTGTAACATAAAACTGAAAAAGGTTAATGGGGGCAAAAGAAATAGAATGGGTCCGTCTCCTCCTCCTCCAGCAGACCTCCTCCACCTGCCAGACCAGTGTGGCTTGAGTTGGCTTGGCGATATATGGGCGCACCCATTTTGCAGGAACCCATCTTAACCCTGTGGGGGATTCTCCCCACCGCCCCTCTCCTTTGTGCCCAGATCAGCCCACGCAGTCCCCGTGCTCATGGGCGGCAGGGCCTTGTCCCCAAGGGAGGGATGAGCAGACTGGAAAAGGCTGGGAGAGGAGAGTGCCCTGGAGCAGCTGCCTCCCAAAGCACCCGTGAGGTGCTCGGGAGAGGACCAGAGCTCTGCGAGTCAGCCCTGGGAGAGGTTTGGCCACTCAGCTCAGGAGCAATGGTGCCTTTTTCTCCCCGCCAGGGAGATGCGCCGTGTCTCCGTCATCTGGTGTTGCAGCATCACATCCTGCCTCTTTGATCTACTCAGCCAAGACATTTCAGACTGGGAACTGCCCGCCCTGGCGTTCCTGGTGGAGGTGAGCCCGATGGCCAGCGCTGCCTCGCTCAGCTGCCTCCCACCCCTCTGCCCTCTCGTAGCCGCAGCTGCCTGGGACGGTGCCCATGCCCTGTGCTGCTGCCTTGGCTCAGCCCTGTGCGCTTCTGAGCTCCTTCCAGCTGGGCACTCCTGTCACTGCTCTGTGCCTTTCAGGTCCTGGACTGCCTGGACTTGAGTCAGTGCGGTGAAAACGTCCTGCAGATCATGACAAGGCACCTGCAGAGCAAGTCCAGGGAGATGCGTCGCATGGCGCTCAGAGGCCTCGTGGTGCTCAGCCAGGACCCCTCGATGGTGAGAAGGAGGAAGCAGCTGAAGCTGTGCTGGCAGCGTGGGGCTGGGGAAAGCAGCCCCTTGGGCTTGGCTGGGCTTTGGGAGCTGTGGCAGCTGCTCCCAGCTCTCCAGGGTGGCTGTTCAGCTGCCCGAGTGCTCTGGGACAGGCCTTCGGCCTCTGAGCCCTGCAGCAGCAGCAGCGTGGGGTTGCCCAGCCTTGTTTTCCACACAGAAGCAAAGAATGTACAGCCTGACTGAAAGCCTTGGCAACCTACTGCGGGCCGTGGATGAAGACATTGTTGAGATGACCGTCGTTGTTCTCAGCTCTCTGCTCTGCCACAAAGACCTCGCAATAGCCAGCCCCATCGCCCTGCAGCTGGCTGAGGCGCTCTGGCAACTCTTTGACAATGTAAGGCTCTGTGCCCCCAGCCACAGGCATCGGGCGCTGCCTGGAAGCCCGGTGCCTTGGGCCTGTGCACAGGGGGGCCTGAAGCAGCTGATGTGGAGGGCTTTTGCTTCCTTTCCAACAGGACAACAGCCTTGTGAAGCTGCTCTCCGTTCGCCTCTTCCAAGAGGTGATGAAGTTGGTGGTGGTCAAGGGAAAAAAGCCCCTCAAGAATCATGTGAGCCAGAGCCTGCTCCCACTCTTCCTCAACTGCCACGATGAGAACTGGCGTGTCGCACAGGTGAGGGCTCCTGTGTGCCGGTGTCCCCATGGCAGGGGGCTCAGCTGGCTCCCCACACCCTGTCTCTCCCTCATGGGCTCCAGCCCCCTCCTGGCCTTGGCAGAAGGACGCGGGTTCTGTGCCCTGGGCTGCGGTGCCATCTGCGGGTCTCTGCCGCTCTGCAGGCCTCTCGGGAAACGCTGCTTTCTGCAGTAAGGTTCCTGAAGAGAAGAGATCTTCACCACCGGGTGAAGACGAATCAGATGTGGAGCTTTGCCGAGCGCTTGGTAAGGAGAGCCCGGAAGCCCAAGCCCCAGGCTGGAGAAGCCGCCTGCCCACGGTGCCCAGTCTGTGGGGCTGGCAGCTGCGGCCCCTGCCCGGTGCTGCACGCAGGGGCACCGGCCGGCGTCCCACACGCCGCTCCCTTCCCTGGGCCGTGCGGGCTCTGCTCCAGGCTCCTCTGGCCACAAGCCCAGCACTGAGGGAGCCCCGAGCCACCCAGGCTCTGCCGCAGGGCGGCACTGCAGCTCGCCGGGTCCTCTGCCCCCTTCAGAGCCCAGCGCCTGCAGCTGCTGGCCGGACCTCGGGGCTGTGAGGGCGGGGGGAGCGACGCCGGGCGTAGGGAGCGCCCGGCCGAGGGGCAGGGCCCGCAGCAACCCTTCCCTCCGTGCCTGCCGCTCTCTGCAGCTGGCAGAGGACAGGAGCCGAGCGGCCGAGCACCTGCGCCGGGCCCTGCCCTACCTGCAGAGCCCACAGGAGTCCCTGCGAGAGGCGGCCCTCAGGTTCATGGGTGAGCCAGGAGCCCGGCTCCTTCCCCGCCCCGCCGCAGCTCAGCCCCAGCCCCGCCTGCTGCCCCGGCAGCACCATCCGGGTGCGGCCACATGAAGCCCCGCCAGGCCTCGGCGCTGCCGCCGCCCTCTGGTAGCCCTTGGGCAGCAGTATGTGCCAGGGGCCTGAGCTGAGCCCTGCCGGGCCAGGAGGGCGTGTGGCCTCAGGGCTGGCAGAGCCCGTATGCGGCAGCTGTGGCTCTGAAGCCGGCTCACGCTCTCTGTTCCCAAGGGATTGCCGGGCACTACCTGAGAGGGCAGCAGCAAGAGTTCCAGATCCTCTGCAGGGGTGAGTGAGGCCAGTGGGCTCTCAGCGGAGGCTGCCGCTGGCAGCTGTCTTCCCTGGCCTGGCACACACCAAGGGCAGCATGGGCAGAGCACACAGACCTTTCAGGGGCCTGTGGAACATTCGTGGCCAGCACCTTCCAGCTCGCCCTTCTTGTCTCCTGCTTCCTCCAGGCCATGGCAAGAGCTGCCTGGCATGGACGTGTCAGGAGCTTCTCCTCATGTTTCTGCTGGCTCTGACGGTGGCTCTCTTCCTCTCTCTCACAGCCCTTCAGGACATGGCAGATGACATCAGCCCTGCCATCTCATGCCTGGCCCTTCAAACTCTGTACATCAGTTTAGGCCTTTCCCTCCTCCCGACTCCAGAATGTACAAGATCAACTCCGCCAGCTCTGGAAGTCATGGCCTTTCCCGTCTCGCTGTGGCTGGCTGTCCTGCTGCAGCGCTGTGGAGAACTGATCCACGAGGCTACATCTGCTGGGACCACCTGATCCTGCAGGGAACAAGTTCCCTCTGCAAGCACTTCCTTTCACCCCAGGGTAGAATTAATAAATTGTTGTTGTCATACCCGGAGATCCAGGAGCTTTTTCTTGGAACCCAGAGTCTTCAGGCCAATGGGGAGGAGGGGAAAAAGGGCTGTGGCACTTGGCAAGTTGCCCAAGCGTGCGGTGTGCAAGGGAAAGTGACCAAGAAGCCCCTTGGCATTTGGTGGTCCTGCTGAACGTTGCTCCTCCTGCATCAAGTCTTCTGGAGCTGTGGAAACAAGTGCTATAACCTGAGGGAACGCTGTTGGCCTTGACTTGTTGGCACCTGCAGAAGCTTCAAGTCAGCTGCCTCAGCTTCCAGGGCCTCTCTTGGCCAGCATCCTGACGTGGATGCAGGACGGCTGCCAGGCACTGCTGGGACCCAGCGGGACAGGAGCGGCTCTCTCGTGTCCACGTAGCAGACTGACACAGCCAGGGCCATCCCGAAAGCAGACAGACGCTCACGGGCCAGCAGAGAAGAGCAAGGAGCACTGGGCTCCTCTCAGGGTATCTCAGCTGCGCTCGCTCTACAAGACACCGCCATTTGAAGGCCTGCTGATGCCCAGCTGCCAGAAATGCCTACCTTGTGCTCTCCAAGATGCACAGGGAGAACCAAGGAGTAGGACACCTTGGGAGGCAAAGCTTCCAAGCCTTTTCTGAGGCCAGGCGCACACCAAGATCAGCCAAGACTCTCCACCACACTGCCTGGCCCACCCAGCCAAACTGAGCTCTGTGCTGGCCCTGGGCCACAGCAGCTCCCAGCAAGCAGGAGGTAAATGCATAGTGCCAAGAGTTGAAACACAGAAGACAGGGAAGATGTGAAAAGTGGGTGTGTAAAGGCCTTTTAATTCACAGCTCCCACAGAGAGCTTTGGGGCTCGTGGCTGGACAGAGATGGTTCTGCTCACCCCTCTGTCCAAAGGTGGACTAACACACGCTGCTGCAGGTGCTCGGCTTGGTCTCTGCAGGTCCAGGTGGATGCCAAACCTGCTCTTCACAGGCTTCTCCCTTGCCTTGCCCCTCTGCCAAGTCCAGCAGGCCTCAAGGACTGAAAGGAGCACAGAGAGCCAAAGCGGGACACTTGCACCTTCCTCACTGGGAGCTCCCTGGGAAGCACTTTCCTTGAGAAGCAAGCCCCTTTCCTCCAAAGGCCTTTCCCCAAATGTGTAGCTTTTCTGCTCAATACCAACATACCCTTAAGAAATGCTGGCAGGCTGAAGGCCTTCACGTCCTTTCAGGACAGGCTCTCCAGCTGTAGCTCGTATTCCCCCAAGTGCATTTCCAGGTGGAGGTTCAGAGGTGTAGCCCCAGGCCCTCTACAAACACAAGCTGCTCACTGGCTTTTTACCTGCCTCAGCTCCTGCCTGCGCTCACAGCACCAAAACCAGGCTGTTCCTAGCCAGAGACCTGTCTTGGTTTGAAAAGACAGGAGTTTGTGAAGGAAGGCAGGAGCCTCCCATGAAATGGAAAAAGTAAACCCTCTCCCTCTGAATTCCCACAATTTCAAAATTAAAAGTCTCTCAGGCAAAGATATGGGAATGGGAATAACAGTTCTTTACTAGGAAAAAAACTAAATTAAAAAAAAAACCAAACGTAATTAGTACAAACAAAACTACTGAGAGAGTTTTACCAACACCCTGAGGACTCAGGGTGTTGGTAATAGTCCAGTGTAATGGTGGCTGCTCCTCCTGGAGTGGGAGATGAAATGCTGCTGAAGCGATGATCCTGTAGAAGGGTGTAGTTTTCTCTGAAGGTCTGGTGATGGAGTAGATGGGCCTGGTCTTCCTTAGGGGATCCAGCAGGGAAGAAGCTGCTCTACTGGGAATCCAGAAGAGAAGAAGCTGCTCCACTGAGAATCCAGCAAAGGGGCTGCTCTGATGTCTCCAAAAAATGCTGATTTTATGCAGGTACGGATGCTTGGCTTCTCCCTCTGGGCGGAGCATCTCACAATGGATTATGTAAATTTACCAGTTATGCAGTGAGTCATTCAATGGTCCATTAACAGAAGATATCTCCCCAAGGGAGACATTGTTCTTGGAAGAGATAAGAAAACTGCCCAACCTCCAATAGATGGCAAATGGAATACATGCTTATCTTACAAGCCGGGTCATTATCCACCCCTTATTCTATTTCCATCTGCATCACAGTGAAATCTTACACCCAGTTCTCACTTAAGACCAGGTTTCCCTGTGGGACACAACGGGTTTTCCCATCTTTCTGCATTACCCACCAAGTGTAACCAGGTCCTTGAGCAAAAACAATTACATGGATGGGTATGTCTTTGCCTGAGGTGGGATTAATCCAAACAGTTTTTCCTAAAATACCTTTCATATGTACCACAGGGACTTTATCTCCATCTACTATGTGCAAGGGTTTTGACTGGGCAGGACCAGCTTGATTGATGGACCCTCAGGTGTTGACCATCCAGGCTGCTTTTGCCAGGTTCATTTCCCAGTTTGTAAATGTTTCCCCACCAAGTGCCTTCAGGGTAGTCTTAAGGAGTCTGTTGCACCGTTCAACTTTGCCAGCAGCTGGAGCATGATTTGGTATATGATATATCCATTCAATACGATGTTCTCTGGCCCAGGTGTTGATAAGGCCGTTCTTGAAATGGGTGCCATTGTCAGACTCAGTTCTCTCAGCTGTGCCATGTCTCCACAAGACTTGCTTTTCCAGGCCTAAGATGGTGTTCCAGGCAGTGGCATGAGGCATAGGGTAGGTCTCCAGCCATCCAGTGGTGGCTTCCATCATGGTGAGCACGTAGCGCTTGCCTTGGCGTGTCTGGGGCAGTGTGATGTAGTCTATCTGCCAGGCCGCCCATACTTGTACTTCGACCACCACCCACCATACCACAGGGGCTTCACTCGCTTGGCCTGTTTGATGGCAGCCCATGTCTCAGAGTCATGAATCACCTGAGAAATACTGTCCATGGTTAGATCCACCCCTCGGTCTCGTGCCCACTTGTAGGTGGCATCTCTGCCCTGATGACCTGAGGCATCATGAGCCCATCGAGCCAGGAACAACTCCCCCTTATGGTGCCAATCTAAGTCTATCTTTGACACCTCTATTCTTGCTGCCTGATCTACCTTGTCATTGTTTCTGTGCTCCTCATTAGCCCGACTTTTGGGGACATGGGCATCTACATGATGGACTTTCACTGTTTGTTTCTCCACCTGAGAGGCAATGTCTTTCCTTATATCAGCAGCCCAGACTGGTTTCCCTCTACGTTGCCAGCTAGCCTTTCTCCACCTTCCCAGCCAGCCCCACAGAGCATTGGCTACCATCCACGAATCGGTGTAAAGGTAGAGCTTTGGCCACTTCTCCCTTTCAGCAATGTCCAGGGCCAGCTGAATGGCCTTGAGTTCAGTGAGTTGGCTCGGTCCACCTTCTCCTTCGGTAACTTGTGCAACCCGTTGTGTGGGGCTCCATACAGCTGCTTTCCACTTCCACTTCATCCCTACGATGCGATAGGATCTGTCAGTGAAAAGAGCGTAGCGTGTTTCCTCTACTGGTAGTTGGTTATATGGTGGAGCTTCTTCAGCCCTTGTCGCTGGTACCTGCTCCTCATTGTCAGTGAGACCAAAGTTTTCACCTTCTGGCCAGTTTGTAATTATCTCCAAAATCCCAGGGCAATTCAGGTTACCAATACAGGCGCACTGGGTGATGAGGGCAATCCATTTGCTCCATGTAGCATCAGTGGCATGGTGGGTAGGAACCTTTCCTTTAAACATCCATCCCAGCACCGGCAGTCGGGGTGCCAGGAGGAGCTGTGCTTCCATGCCAATCACCTCTGAGGCGGCTTGAACTCCTTCATAGGCAGCCAATATTCCCTTCTCTGTGGGAGTGTAGTTGGCTTCAGACCCTCTGTAGCTTTGGATCCAGAATCCCAGAGGTCGACCTCAAGTGTCCCCAGGCACCTTCTGCCAAAGGCTCCAGGACAAGCCATTGTTCCTGGCTGCAGAGCAGAGCACATTCCTCACCTCTGGTCCCGTCCTGACTGGGCCAGAGGCTACTGCATGAGCGATCTCCTGCTTGATGTGGGCAAAGGCTTGTTGCTGCTCATGGCCTCAGTGGAAATTGGTCTTCTTTTGGGTAACCAGGTAAAGAGGACTCACAATCTGACTGTACTCAGGAATGTGCATTCTCCAGAAACCTATGGCACCTAGGAAAGCTTGTGTTTCCTTTTTGCTGGTTGGTGGGGACATAGCTGTGATCTTGTTGATGACCTCAGTTGGAATCTGACGCCATCCGTCTTACCACTTTACCCCAGGAACTGGATCTCGGGCAGGTCCCTTGACTTTGATGCTCTTGATGCCGAAGCTGGATGATCCTCTCTCCTTTCTCAAACACTTCCATTGCCGTGTTCCCCCACACAATGATATCATCCATGTACTGCAGGTGATCTGGAGCTTCACCCTTTTCTAGTGCAGTCTGGATCAGTCCATGGCAGATGGTGGGGCTGTGCTTTCTCCCTTGGGGCAGTCGGTTCCAGGTGTACTGCATGCCCCTCCAGGTGAAAGCAAACTGAGGTCTGCATTCTGCTGCCAGAGGAATGGAGAAAAACGCGTTAGCAATGTCAGCAGTGGCGTAACACTTTGCTGCCTTGGACTCCAGCTCGTATTGGAGTTCCAGCATGTCCGGCACAGCAGCGCTTAGTGGTGGAGTCACTTCATTCAAGCCACGATAGCCCACAGTCAGTCTCCATTCTCTGTCAGGCATGTGAACATGCCAAGTGGGCTGTGGAAGGGTGAGTGGGCCTTACTGACCACCCCTTGGCTCTCCAGCTCACGGATCATTCTGTGGATGGGGATCACGGTATCCCAATTTGTTCAATACTGCTGGCCGTGCACTGTCGAGGTGGCAATTGGCACTCGCTGCTCTTCCACCCTCAGGAGTCCTACTGCAGATGGGTACTCTGATAGTCCAGGCAAGTTGTTTAATTGCTTATGTCCTCTGCCTCTACAGCAGCTATGCCAAAAGCCCACCTGAGTCCCTTTGGGTCTCTGTAACAGCCATTCTGGAGGAAGTCTGTGCCCAGAATACACGGGGCCTCTGGGCCGGTCACAATGGATGTTTCTGCCACTCCTTCCCAGTCAGGCTCACCTCGGCTCCCACCAGGGTCAATTGCTGCCATTCCCCTGTCACCCCGGCAATGGAAACAGGTTCTGCCCCACATGTCCCGATGGCATCAGGGTACACTGTGCACCAGAATCAGCTAAGGCTTCCTATTTCTGTGGCTCTGACGTGCCAGGACATTGGATCCACGCCGTCCAACAGATCCTTTTTTCCCGTGCTTCTCCCTGGCTTGAGGCAGGGCCCCTCTAGCCCTGGTAATTATTTCTTTCCTAGGGATATGTGGTAGAGGTACTTTCAAGGGTATCTGACAGATCATACTCGGCAGCTCGGTCATGGGAGGTTGAGACTACCTTCATTTTACTGGAATTCCCTCAATCAGTGCTTCCCTCCTTGAGCTGATGCACCTGTGCTGCCAGGACAGAAATGGGTTTCCCATCCCACCTTCCCATGTCTTCCCCATGGTCATGCAGAAAGAACCACAGGTCAGCCCGTGGGGCGTACCCTCTCTCTCTAGCTGGGGAACGTTGCGCTCTGACTTTGGGGCCTGTGACTCGCACTGGGGCAACCTTGGAACTGTTCCTCCTCACCTCCTCCCTCATCTCCCTCATCTCCTCTTTGAGTTCCTTGACCACAGCAGAGACATGAGCCTGCGTTGGCCCATTGATCATACTCTCACAATTTCTAAGCTGTTTGCAGCAGAGCCCACCGTCTCTCGGCTGTTATCGGCATTAATCATGGCAATGAAGGTGGTGTACTGACATGGTGTACTGACATGGCCCTAGACTTGCCAGACTCCACAGCATTTTCCCTGTGCACCTGACCTTGTCAGGGTCATTATCATGCTGTCCATCCCTCCCAAAGTGTACCTCCAATATTGCCACTTCCCTCAGCTGTTGGATCCCTTTCTCAAGGGTTTTCCAGCACTTTCTATGGCGGTGTTCCTGCATTCTCTCCCTGTGGAAAAACCTCTCTCTGACACTCATTAGAAGCCACTCCCAGAGGGAAAGGGACTCTGGCTCCCTTACAAAAATCTGATTCATATCTGAGTCCTGGGTCAAGGGTCCCAGATTCCTTGCCTCACCAACATCCAGCTGGACGCCTGTACCCATAACGTCTCAGACTTGAAGTAGTCAGGTTTTATACGCTTCAAGTCTCCATTGTACAAAGTCCTTGTGCAGATTATGGGGACTTTTGTACGTCAGGGACTCGGTGATGATCTCAACCTCTGGCTCCCCAGTGAGTTGTGAGGGCCTTCCCTTATCTGGGTGCTCTGATTCCATCTTAGATCTCCTTTTTTCTACAGGGGCAACTGCTGCTGGCTGTGGATGCCTTTGTGGTTCAGCTGGAACCTGGGCAGTTGTAACATCTGTGGGTTCCACTGCTGCACCAGCAGCCTCTCCTTTTTCGAGGCAGGGGGAGGGCTTCTCACCATCTGGGGAAATGCACTCCTTCAGCATCTCATGCACCTCCTTCACCAGA
>QUSF01001176.1:0-14538 GCA_003676055.1 Chloebia gouldiae | reverse complement strand
CATTTCCCCTCAATCACGCTCAGCCTGGAAACTGAAAGTGAAAATGCTCCCTGTGCTATGCAAACTTCACAATGCCAGAGGTTTATGTCCAAAATGGAGAAAAAAGCCAGAGGCTTATGTCCAAAACAGAGACAAAAGGGTCCTGCAACTTTATTTAAATAAAGGTAGAGGCCATGAGATGTTTCCTGTGGGGTTTCTCAATTTTTTTGAGAACGCAGCCTCCTTTTCAGTGCTGTTTTCCCATCCACCTCACCCTCTGTCTTTCCCCATTGGCCAAGGTACTTGGGAGGTACAGACTTCCCGAATCACCTCACATATCCCCTCCCAATATGCACCCCTGTTTTTCTTTGTACCTCTGTTCTTTTCTAAGTCCAGGGGTTAAACACGGCCTTGGATGAGCAGCAGTCTGTGTCAATTAGTACCATTCCTCCGAAATGCATGGTTCCTCCTGTTGCTTCTTTCACCTGCCAGTGTCTGGTTTTATCTACAGGCAGGCTCACAGTTTGTAAAGACATGTTCCTCCCATTCCTTTAACAATTAAATTCAGACTGGGAAAATTATGGATAACCCATCAATTTTTGTACTTGCCTAACTTCCCAAAACCTTTATTAGTAGGAAACTTACTGGAAAAATTGAATGCAGAGATCGAGTTTTGGGACTGCTGCTTCATTCAAACAAGAAAATTTGAATGGACCCTCAGAACCACTTCTGTTGTTAATCCAGCTGTGTTTCTGTTGGCCTCCAAAGTACTCCAGAACATGACTGCCTACGAACAACCAAAGAAGTTGATTCCAGCCAACAAGATTTGAAGGACAGCCCAACAGAGAGCCCAGGCTGGGAGCTGTACATGGACAGAAAGAGCTTTGTTCACAAGGGAAAACACATCTGGGTATGTGGTAACCAGGCTGAACAAAGGAGTTAAATCGAAGGCTCTAACATCAGGTGTTTCAGCGCAGAAGACCAAACTGGTTGCTCTCACCCAGGCATTGGAACTGAGCAAGAAAGAAAATTATCATCTGGATGGATTGTAAGTATGCTTTTTGTGTAGTGCCTGCATGTGGGGCAGTCTGGAGAGAGAGGTTTGTTATCAGCGCAAGGTGCATCAATCAAACACGGGACACAAATATTACACCTGCTGAAAGCAGTACAAAAACTAGCTGAAGCTGCAATTCTGCACTGCACTGCACTGTAGAACAGAGCAGACAAGTAAAATAGGGCCAAAATAGGGAAATTACTTGGCTGACAGGGCAGCTAAAGAGACTGCAGAAAAAGGCATCCACATTTTGGTTCCACAACAACAGATCAGTGTACCATGTATTAAGCTAGAATATGATACAAAAGATTTTCAGTTAAGGGATGTATTATAAGCTAGACTTCACCCTGGTGGATGGGCAGTCACCCCTTCTGGACAAGTTAAAGTTCCCAAAAAATGATGAGAGAAATAGTAGAGAGCACCAATCAATACACTGGAGTGCAGAAAAATACTTAAGACACTTAAAAAAGACAGTCATTGGCTCCTAGATGACCAGAAAGACCTCTTAAGTTTCGCCAAGGGATTGGTCATAAAATTCTTAGAAAACTTAAAGATCAGAGCAGCCAAAATACTGTGTAACTAATTGTTGAAAATGTTCTCAACTAATGTTGAGAAGAATGGGGTTCCCTTGGAGGGCCCACCCTGTGGGGTCCCAGAGCCCTGTCCATGGGCTCTGCCTCATACCGGAGTCAGTGCAGGGGCAGTTACAGAAAACTGTGGAACACAGGGATACAATTATCAGTTTGACAGGCTTCACTAGGATTTCCCTTCAGGAGAAACCAAACCCTGTTGTAGTTCTAGAGGCCATGGTGTGAGAGGATTTCTGTGCTTTACCATCACTCCCAATGCCAGTGGAACTCGGGGTGCTGGAGCTCAGGGTCAGGGTCAGTGTCACACTACTCCCAGCTGCAGGGCCACTGGGAAACTCCTCTGGCCCAAAGGCACCGGGAACACAACAGCAGCACTGGGAGGATCCATCAGCAGCCCACAGTGGGAAACAGGAAATCACACCTTTGGTACTGGGAATAGGAGCTGCTGGGTGTGTGGAGACTGCCCATAAACAGTTTCCTAAAGGATGGTTTGGGTCCTGTTCCCAGGCAATGTTGGTGCCTCCCTTTAGGGTACTTCAGCAATAACCACAAGGAGGAGTTGGGGCCAAGAGCAACAACCACAAGGCAACAACCACAAGGAAGAGTTGGGGCAGAGAGCAGAGGCCGCTGATGGTGCTGCACTGACCCTGTCCCACTCAGGCTCTGTGGGGCCCTGGAGGGTGCTCAGAGGTGCCTGCCTTGTTCCAGGACTGCCAGATGGGCTTGGGCCTGCCCTGGATCCTCCTGGGGGAGCTCCATGAGGGTCAGATGAGTCAGTGCCCAGACTCCTTTCCCTGTGCCTGCTGTGTCCCCTGGGCTGCAGAGCTCTCCTTTGCCGGTTTGTTGCCAGATGAGGAACTGTTGGCACCTAATGGGGTAACGCAATGCTCACTCTTCAAAAGCCCCAGAGCTAATAAAACCACTCCATGCTTATTCTGCAGCACTGTGTTAAACGTTAAAGAAGAAGAACGGGCAAGTAACAAGCCCTGTTATGCCAACTTTTCTCCTAATTTGGGAAGCAGTACTGGGTCACTGGGCAGTCAGGTTTGACTTTGGGGTCACCAACCACCAGGGACCACCGAAGAGACCTCTGGGACAGAGGAATACATGCACAAAGGAGAGGAACATATATTAATGATTACAGGGAAATTATTACAATTTAGATGTTTACTCCAGGAAAATCAATGGGCACGTCTGTAAAATACAGGTTATAAACAGGAGCTTTCCTGTACTCAGCATTCACTGTACTTGGGAGGAGATACCCCCTTGTGCATCTGGCTGAATAAAGAATGCTGCTTCTTAATGCTACATTGGTATTAGGGTGTTGCCCTGATTTTAAAAAGTGTTAAGGTTTCTTTTATAGTTCTTTTGAAAGTTTTAAAGTTCTCATAAAACTTGTTTAGCCTTCTGATAATGGTTACATATTTGAGAGTCAGAGTTCCCACACCATTTCATGCATAAATTGAATAGTTTACATATTTCTCTGTGGGTGGAGAGAAATGATTGTTTCATCTTTGGACCAGTGTGTTTGGAGAGATGGTAATTCCATCCTCCAATCCACGGTCACCTTTGGAATTCTGTAAATACCAGATGTTTGAATAAAACTGGGTATTTTTCTCTTTTGAACTTACGAAGCTTCTGTGGACTCATTTTGTGTACAGTGACGACATTAGGGAGTTTTGTTTTACTAATTTTAGGTAAGAAGTTGACAGAGAAATTCAGTCCTTTATCTCTGGGTGACCCCACCCTGGGCAGGATTCTGCTCCCAGCTCCATTCACTGCTGACTTGATGGGCCAGGCTGTCCCTGCAGCCATCACGAGCTGCAGAGCCCCAGGCACGTGACTTGGAGATCATTTGTCATCTCCATGGCCATGGGCCACCAAAACACAACCCCTGACCCACCCTCAGACCCTGATCTCACCCTCAGTGAGACCCTGATCCCTCAGCGCTGACTCCAGGGAGGAACGAGCAAAGCAAGGAAAGTTTATTCCTTGGGCTTGTTCTTCAGACTAACATCGAAAGAAGACCTAAGGCTTCAGGCACTGCCCGAGGAGATCTTTCTGTCTGATGCAAATAAATAAGGGAGCCCCGCTGTGTCCAGCAGTGCCCCTGGCCTGTCCCTGCCTGCAGGCACAGTGTGGACACGCAGCAGGACAGGGACTGAGCTGCAGGACAGGGACTGAGCTGCCAGAGCACTCCAGCCTTGGACAAGGACAACAAAGGAGAGGCTGGAAGTGGAAAAAGTGCATCTCTCAAAAGATCAGGTGCTGCTGTCCCTGGCAGTGCTGCTGGGCTGGGACTGTTTTCCCCTCTACCTCAGCACACAGGCACTCCCCTTGCAGCTGAATGAGGTGTAACTGAGGGGCACTTTTTGACAAATAAGTCCCTGCAAGAACATTTACTTTATTTAAACAAACAAGGACATGATTCCTCATTTAGACAGCCTGTGGGTCAAGTTAAAGAGGTAGATAGGGAATTCAATATGGGATGATGATTAAATTTTCAGTGTGAAAATTATCACAAGATAAAAAGAGGAAAGTCTGTCCTCCCAGTCCCAGCACTATTAAAAGCTTTAGAAGGTAAGCTGAGCATGTAATGTGTTACACCATGAATGCCCTGCACAAAGAAATAGAAAGATTTTAACTTTAGAAAAGCACCCAGTCATGACTTTCCTCTGGGCAGCCTTGAGCTCCTGGTTCCTCAGGCTGTAGATGAGGATGTTCAGGGCTGGAGGCACCACCGAGTACAGAACTGACAGGGCCAGATCCAGGGATGGGGAGGAGACAGAGAAGGATTTCAGGTAGGCAAAACTGCCAGTGCTGAGGAACAGTGAGACCACAGCCAGGTGAGGAAGGCAGGTGGAAAAGGTTTTGTGCCGTCCCTGCTCAGAGGGGATCCTCAGCACGGCCCTGAAGATCTGCACATAGGAGAAAACCATAAACACAAAACAACCTAGTCCTAAACACACACTAACAACAAGAAGACCAAGTTCCCTGAGGTGGGATTTAGAGCAGGAGAGGTTGAGGATCTGGGGGATTTCACAGAAAAACTGGCCCAGGGCATTGCCCTGGCACAGGGGCAGGGAAAATGTATTGGCCGTGTGCAGCAGAGCACTGAGAAAGCCACTGGCCCAGGCAGCTGCTGCCATGTGGGCACAAGCTTGGCTGCTGAGGAGGGTCCCATAGTGCAGGGGTTTGCAGATGGACATATAGCAGTCGCAGCACATGATGGTCAGGAGGGAAAACTCTGCAGAGATTAAGAAGGCAAAAAAAAAGTTGGGCAGCACATCCTGTGTAGGAGATGGTGCTGGTGTCCCAGAGGGAATTGTGCATGGCTTTGGGGACAGTGGTGCAGATGGAGCCCAGGTCTCTGAGGGCCAGGCTGAGCAGGAAGAAGAACATGAGCGTGTGCAGGTGGTGGCCGCCGGCTACGGCGCTGATGATGAGGCCGTTGCCCAGGAGGGTGCCAGGGAGATGCCCAGGAAGAGGCAGAAGTGCAGGAGCTGCAGCTGCCATGTGTCGGCCAGCGCCAGCAGAAGGAAGTGGCTGATGGAGCTGCTGTTGAACATTTCTTCACTCTGGGCATCGTGGACTGTTGAAAGAAGAGTCAGTCCTATGCTATTTTCTTACACAGTCACTGAAAATTACTTATCTTTCTTTGGGGAAATTTCACTTACTTTATTTTTGAGTTGGTGTTTGTGCTGCTGAGTTACTGCCTCATCGTCAGCATTGCTCTCAGCCTGAACACGGGGGGAGCCCAGAGGGAAAACAGGGCTTCCTGTGCCCCAGTGCAGTCAGACCTGCTGGTGCCACACAGGTGCCCTTTGATCATTTCACCCCCCTCTAGCTCAGGATGATCACACTTAAAATGTGCTTGAAAATAAAGTGGGCTTTTTGAATGCTCCAGTTTAAAAATAATTTTCTTCAAACCCTTCTCTCTTTCCCTGTGCAGCTGGACAGGGAGTGATATCCAGGGTTCCTCTGTCTTTCGGCTGCCTGGGATTCTGCCTACTGGGAGCTGTTTCTCTCTATCAAAGCCTTGTTCCTGCCAGTGCTGCCAGAGCCCAGCCCAACACAGGGGACTGCCCAGGGAGATGCCCCTTTCCCTTCCCTTTAGGAGAAAGCTGAGAGCAGCCCTGGCTATGCTGCACCATCTCCACCGCAGGAGGAACCAACCCTGATGGGGGTCACTCCTTCCACCTCCAGGTTCTCCCCTGCACAGTCCATGGGGAGCTGCCCCTGGCAGGTGGCACATCCCCTGAGCCACCTGAGGCCTGCAGGAGCTGCTCTGCAGGACAGCCCTGGGCAGCCCTGCCTGCAGCCCCAGCTTCACCCCCTGCAGCCATCCCTGGCAGCAGGAGCCATCCTGCCCTGTCCCTCTGACAGTGCCCAGGGCAGCCCCGCTCTGGAGCACATCCTCCCCCAAACCAGAAACGGCAACAGAGCAATCCTAACAGGCACATCAGTCCTGTCCTGGGTCAGCTTCAGGAGATCCCTGCAGCCAAAGACTGACGGTGTCAGAAGTGGTGAAGATTTCTCCATGAATGAGCTCAGAGTTGTCCTTCCAGATGCTTTAAACATTCCCCATGCCTCATTCCTCCCAGGTACCTGAAGGCAGTGCCCCAGCCCTGCTGGGCTGGGAGAGGAGCTGCTCCTCTGGAGAAATGTCTTTTTGAGCTCTTCTTGGTTTGCCAGGAGCTGCCTCTGGGCGAGAAGCCCAGCCCAGCTCAGCAGCACAGACACAGCACAAGGACTTTAATGAACCTCTTGAGGTTTGGTGCTGTTTGCATCAGACCCAGTCCCTCAGAGTGTGCTCAAAGAACTTCTCAAGAACTCAAAGTAAGATTGAAATACTGAAGTTTCTTGTACTTTAAATAGATCCCTGTGAGGGACAGGACTGAGAAAGTATCCCCAGGTTCCAGTCAGAGAAGAACACTGGAGGCACTGATGACAGCTGGGGACAAGCAAGGGAAAGGTGTCTCTGGTGCTGTGCAAACCTGGATGTGTTTCAGGAATGCAAAGGGCTCAGGCCTGAGCCCCAGCCCCTGCCAAGGCAGATCCTGTCCCTCCCTCATTGCTCACGGCTCTTCCCGGGATGGGCACTGGGATGTGGGGATGTGCAAGTGCCAAGGGAAGGACCATGGGGCGGCCCCTGCCAGGCTGCTGAGCAGGGACAAGGAGGCAGTGAGGCCCCAGGGCTGCAGGGGTCACTTGTCCCCTCATGGCCTCAGGCCAGGGCCAGCAGCCATGGCCAAAGTGCTGCACAGGTTGGCTCTGCCAGGGCCTTGCAGCTGCTGCACATCCCTGTGCCCTCTGCAGCCCAGGCTGTCCTACGGTGTCCCTGCCCTGCGCCTCTGTCCCTGCAGGCTGTCGGCATCCCCCGGCTGCCCCACCTCGCTGGCCCCTTCCTTTGCTGACAGCTCTGCATCCTGCCTGCCTCTGCCTGGCCACACAAAACCTTGGGCAGCTCTAGGCTCCTTCTGGGAACATGTTGCACCACAGCCCTGCCCTGGGATGGAAATTCCTTTCTCCTGGTGTCTAGTCTGGGCCTCCCCAGTTGCACTTGGTGCCATTATTTCCTTCTCAGGCTTTTTTCCACTATGGAGAAGAGCTCCACCGTCTCTGGAACCACCCTTCAACCCCTCTAATGGTATTCCTGTTCTGTTCTCTGGCTCAAAACCACTGAGCTCAGGGCCTTCTTTCCTTATAGAGTTGTCCTTTACTTGAGGCCTCCAAACCCCTTCCCAGGACATCTCTTGGACCTCCCCTGTAGGAATGTGTCTTTTTTTTGACAGAGTAAACCAGTTACTTTGTCCCCTTAAAAAGGAAAAAACCCAGAAGTTTCTCTCTTTAATTTGGTTAAATGACACCTCATAGGACCTTGGGGACTTCACCTCAAATTTAAGGATAGCTAATTGGACAGAAGCCAAAAAGTCCCGCCTAAGCAATTCACTAGAAAAATAAGAGAACAAAAGAAGTTAATTGCTTTTGTGAAGTGTTTTAGCAGGATCAAGAACCTCTTGTCCTATCTCGAGTTTTCTCTGTAAAGAGCTTTGTTATTTTTGCCTTTTATTAAAACTTTTCTGATCCAACACTGTCACAGGAGCCATCCTGCTACTTTTATGCCACCTGAGGTAGCTGAACTACCTAGGGTGTAATACGTATCTCTGAGAGCTTATAAGACTTGGCTCAAAGGGACAAAGTATTACTGCCAGGCCATTTAGCCATGAAAATGCCACATTCTCAGTCCAAGAATGATGGATAGACACTTTTTACCAGGGGTTTTATTGGAGAACAAGGCACAATATATTTATCCTGAACAAGGGCAGATTTAGATTGGATATAAAGAAGTAATATTTTATCACAAGGGTGGCCGGACTCTGGCAGAGGACACCCAGTGAGTGGAATCCTCATCGCTGGAGCATCCAAGGTAGGCAGCTTTGTGAAATCTAAAAGTGCCCTTGCGCAAGTGAAGATGTCCCTGGCTAATGGGAGTTGCACCAGAGGTTCTTTTAGGTCTCTTCTAACCCAAAGCATTTTATAATTCTGTGGTTCTTATAACCCAAACTTCTCCATAGGGCTGAAAATACTTACACTGTATTCAAATTTTAATCTGATCTAATCCTCAACATTTCCATAAAAATAAAACAACTTCCATTTCAGGGACATGAACTGTTATGTTTTTGGAAAAAATAATTCAAACCCGACAGCTAAAAACTTATTTTGAGAAATTTCCACCACAACCATATGGAAGATTTATTAAGTTGGTCAATGGTAGGGCCTTCCAGGGTGACCTCCCAGCTGAGGATGGGCGTTTCTCATTGCCTGAGACTCATGGTGGAGAACAACAAAGGGCTGCTGGGGACTGTCCAAGACTTGCCATGGGGTGTCTGGAAAAGGAGCACAGGAAGGGAAAGGGTGGCACCATGATGTTTGTGGAAGAACAGCCATGAGGAAAGAGGAAGAAATGGAATGAAAGAGCTGGTCATGTGTAAACAGGTCCATCCCAGGCTGTGCCCTGCAGCTGACCCCCTGTCCTGTTTCTTCATCCCTCCATTGCCAGGAACTATCTGGGACGAGGGAGCTCTCTCTGCTCTGGGTACCAGGGGAGGTCCAAGTGTCAGATACTGGAATGGGGACCACAAATCATCAGGTCTTGTGTCCTTTGGGGGCCCAGGCACTGGTGTGTGTGCACAGCACTGGTGTGCGTGCACAGCGCTGGTGTGTGTGGGGCTGGGTGTAACCAGCAGGGAACATCAAACCCGAGCAACCAGTGAGCAGTAGAGGCCTGGGAGGGATCAGCTCCTGCAGGGATCCACATGCTCTGGGTGTCTGCAGCTCTGCCTCTCCTCCTGCCATGGCAGAGCACACAAACAGCCCATCCCTGTGTCCCTTCTCCACTGACTGGGCTTCGGCCTGGCCTGGGAACCTCCCAAGGTCCCTGAATTATTAAAGAAATATGGATATTGATCTAGTACCAATATCCAACTGTGACAGACAAAAACTCTCCAACAGTTTAAAGTTAGAAAGTGTGTGTTTATTGCGATGCCAGGGAGCGCGTGGGATTGCTCCCAAATCCACAAATCGTTCCAAGTGATTTCAGAGCCCTTTTATCCATCCAAGTATTGAATACCCAAAATACAAATGTGTATTCATAATTTTGGTACATCCCATTCCTCGTTTTGTATGCTAATCATTTCAAGAGCTATTCAGCATGCATACTTTGTTCCTTGAAATGGGTCAGTGGTTCCTTTCATGGGGATGGGTCCCAAAATGAATGAAGTCTTCCTCGTTCTGACCTTTCTACCTTTTCAATGTAAATATGACAAATGAACTCTTGGTAGAACTCCCATTCCTTGTCTTCAGTTGGTTTCAGAACAGAGGAGGCCCACAATTGTCTTATGTTGCTAAAAGCTGTTTGTCACTTTCTGCATTCTTCACTATAAACCCAGCTAACTAAACATTGTGTTGACAAGCAATCAATTATTAGTTAACTCCTAACTCTTAACTTCATTACAGCCTACTCATTTATTTTAATTAACTCTAGTAAGGCTTATCTCTAACTAAAATCTTAGCTCCTCTAAAATCTCTAAATTCCTTAAAGTTGATCTTTCATCCCTCCCAGGAGGAGCCCCCTTGCATTTCCCTCCCCTGTGGCTCTGCCCTTCCTGATCCAGCAGCAGAGCTGGGGCAGTGCAGGGACAGGGCTGGCTCTGACAGGGACCATGAACTCACTGCCAGGAGGTGACAGCAAGGCCACTTTGCAAAGGAGAAATGTAGAAATGGTGACTTCATTGTTTTTAGGAAGGGAAAGCTTGGCTGGAGCATGTGAGAAGGATGAAATACAAGGGGTGTTGGATGAAACAGGGAATGTTTAGCCTGGAGATGAGGAAATATTTTTCCCTGGTGGCAGGGCTGCTGCATAGCAGGGTGGCCATGAGCCCGGCCGGCCTCCCTGTGTGCCAGAGCTGGTCGGGTTGTGTATCAGAGGTGCCCCAGAATCAGAGCCCAGCTGGGGCATCTCCCTCCTGCCTCAGTCCTTCGCCTCCCCAGGGATGTAATTCCTGTTGTGTGGGTTCTCTGATGTGCTGAGTGACCTCCCAGGGCTTCTGGAATGTCTGTGGAGGGCAGCCAGGCTGCTGCAGTGGTGCCATCACCATGGCAGGCCTGTCCCCTGGCCTGGCTCTCCCCTGTCCTCTGCCTGTCTTGTCTCTGCTGCCATGAGCACTTTGGTCATTAATATCTTGTCCCCAAATTTTGGAGCCAATTGCCCCCCAATCAGGCTCCTGGAGCAGAAGTGGCTTCACAATTGTCCTGAATTAGGGCAAATTTGGGAGAAAACTTCTGGAAGGAGTCCCCAGAAAGCAAACCCCCACGGCCCCTCCTCCCACCTGGTTCAGGAAGACTTTCCGCAGAGACAAGTGGAAAAAACCTGTTTATTTAACAGGCAAAGCACTCCCCAGCGCAAAAAATGAACAACACCAGATGAGAAAACTCTTTCACCCCTCAGAAGAGATGACAAATTCAGAAAGTCTCTCCTGGGCGTGGTCGCTCTGTTATCGGTCCCTCCTTCGCTGGGAATGGCTGCTGCAGGCCACAAAGTGCAGAATCTCGGTGTTTTCCAGGTCCCAGTCCAGAGCAGGTTCGAATGATTCCAAGAAAAGGGAAAGAAAAACAGCCCAGGATAAAATTTGGAATGCCCAGCTAAACCAACTAACGAGCAAAAGCAAACAGAAGCAGGAGCAGGGGCAAAGAGCAAGAGCAAAGGCGAAAGCAAAAGCAAAAAGCAAAATCAGCTCTGTGTACCACTGTCTGTGTCCAGCAGACCGTGGGGGAGTGAGCGGGCTGATAACAAAACAAAACTTGGCTTTTCAGAGCCCGTTTGAAGGCACAGAACATAATATCCAGCATAAACAGAACAGACAAATGGGGATACAAGCATCATAACTTCACCTGAGGACACTTGGACAATTGTGACATCTTCTTTGAGGAGCTGAGGCTCATGGACTTGGCACCAAACTCCCATGGGGCTTGTCAGAGTGCACAAAGCCCAAAGGAGCTGCTCCTCTACCAGAATTGTCTTCAAGAATTAATTGTTTCGGGAGTGGAATTAATAAAAAATATTTCAATGAGCAATTACCTCAAATTATTTTCTCCCCCGATTTTCAAGATTTTATCTCATTAGTTTTCTTTTCATAAGAGGCAGTATAACATTATTTCCTTATAAATGGCTTTTCTTATAAATAACATTATCTTCTTATTTTTCAATTGATATTGAAGCAGGGTGTTCCCTAAGGAAGTCTTGACTGGTAGGAAAAGTCTTCCTTGAGGTCAGGTACTGCCTCTATGGATAAAACATTGCTTCTCACATTTTCAATACTGCCATTTCTCTCCTGGGCCTCCGGGCACCTGCATCCCTTTTCACCTTCTAGAAGGCAGTGAGCTGCGTCTCAGCTGCTTTTATTTTTTGGAACAGGAATGATGATTCTGTGGTCATGGAACAGCAGGCCAAAGGCCGACAAACTGAATCCTGACTCGAGCCGGCAGAAGCAGTGAAAAGGTGACGGCTCTTTGTGAGAGCAGAGTTCTGGAGTAGTGAAAAACAACTTGTTTTTCCTGAGAAAGAGCTCTAGGACTGTGGAAAACAACCTGCTTTCCCTGAGAAAGAGCACTAGGACTGTGATGAACACTAGCCACCTGTTTAAACTGGTTTTACACCGTTAGATAGAGAAATTAAATTATCTCTCACAAACAACTTTTCCTGCACATACACATTGGGGGTTTGAGTCACCAATCAATACAGGGTAGCAACTTGTTACTGACCAACTGGGGATAGACAGGGGATGTTCTTAAAAAGCCTTATAAAAAGGGACTCCCAAAATAAACTGGGATTTGTCCTTTCTTTTTGCACCATAAAACGTGTCCTGCATCCTTGTTTATGGAGCACTGTTGCAGTGCCCTTTTATTTCATGGCTTGTTGGATGGTCTGTTCTAGTTCACCCCCTGTATGCTGTATTCCCCAAGTTGGATTATTCCTGGTTTATATCACTCCCCTTTTACTCTTCAATCATGATCATGCCCACCCTGTATTCCAGTGCCTTCCCTATCCATCTCTGTGAACCCTGCCGCTGTTCTGGACCCTTCCCTGTCAGTCTCCTGTGAACCCTGCCCTGCCAGTTCTGCCCCACTGGAATTCCCCTCATGTTCCAATTCCCGCTGGTCCATGTGACCTCACCTCTGCACCCCTTTATCACCATTGATCCCTGAATTGTCTTGCCCTCCTTCCAATGCTCCCTCCCTGATTCCCTCTTGGCTCAGTGATTGTGCCCACCCCGGTTCTAGTGCTGTATAAAACCTCGAGCACACCGGGGCTCTCCGCTCCCCATTCCCTTTGATGAATAAACCTTCTTCAGAATCTCACACCAAAGGCCTCCCTCTCCTGTTAACTGTCCACTCCCTGATGCTGACACCGTTCCTGCAGGAGAACAAGTGGCTCTAAGGTTCAGCTCTCCCTGTTGGAGGGAAGCTGTTCCCCACTCAGGGCACGGCATTGCCGCTGAGATAGCCATGGCCTGCAGCTCGGTGTCAGCCAGGGCTCCTGCTGGGCTGAGGCTGCCCTCAGGCAGGGCTCAGCTCCCCCACAGCATCTCGGTGTTACCTGGGAGCCCCGTGCAAAAGACCCCTCTGTGCCCTGTGCTCAGAATTTCCCTGCCAGGACAGCAGGGATGCGACCCGAATCTGCCTCAAACCTGCTGGGGAGGGGAACTCCTGCGCCAGGGGGTTCTCGCCATTCTGCTGCTCGTGGCCAAGACATTTTCCCTGCACTTCTGCCCGGGCAATGCCCTGTGCCAGCTCTGCCGTGAGGCTTCCCCGGGGTGCTGCCGGCACCAGCGGCTCCTTCAGTGTTGGAGCTGGAGTCAGCAAACGCGACCGAGCCCCTGGTGAGCTCCCAGGACGGCCGGGGACAACTGATCCACCCGGCCCAGCCCAAAATTCACCCAAGTCCTGCTGGAGCCGATGGATCCGGCGGCCAAGAGTGAGCCCAGAGCCAGGGAGAACCACTCGCCCTTTTCCAGGACGCCACGGTGGCTCTGCCCTGAGATAAGTGGGAGTTAGTTTGTTCACCGAAGTAGGATCTGGTATGCTTGCCTAACTTGTTTTGCATAGGATAGTGATTAAGAATGCACTGTTCTGCCCTTGAAATGCTTGCTTAAGCTCTTTTGCAGAAGTTTCCAGGGAGTGTAACCAGGCGCAACTCAGATACAGAGAAGGTCAGCGAGGGAAAACGGGAGGAAGACCATCAGCCTTCATCCCGACAACCACCAGGAGGCAGAAAAAGACCCCCTAGCAACAGGCCGGAGGGTGCGCAGAGCGATCTGAAAAATGCCACGTCAACAAGAACAAGGACTGTATAAAGAGGGACTGGAATAGGGGACGTGGGTGGAGCGGAGACTCCCCGGCCGCCCAGCGCTGTCTTTTGCCCGCCTTACTCGCTTGCTACCTCAATAAAATTACTTTATTGGATTAAGACACCTCAAAATGTCGTGTCACAATTTATAACACCCCACCATGGCCAGGCATCACAGGTGACCGTGCAGGGCCCCTCACCGAGGAGACCCCACAGCCCTGCAGAGCCCTGCAGACAGACCCAGCAGCCCCATCCCGCCACGGAACCAGATCTCAAGACCAATAAATAATTTTAACATGCTTCTGACATATTAAGATTTTTTGAACCATTAAATTCTTTGGAGTGAATAAAGAATTTTGGAGGAAAAAAGTTTTAAAGGAAACCTTGTTTTGAATTTATTTTTTTCCGTTTTAACCCAGGCCATTCGTACCGCACTCATGGCGAACTGCAGCCCTTCTCAGCACCTGCACACCCACCCACCTACCCAACCCAGTCCCCCTGGAGCCTGCACAACTCCCAACACACAATTTGTCTGGGGGAGAGCATGGCCTGTGCCAAGGCAGCAGAGCCCAGACCTGGCCTGACTTCCCTGGACCACTGGATAGAGGGAAATCCAGAGCCACGGACACACAGACAGAGAGCAAAGCTATGCTGAAAGGGTTTATTGATGATTGATGATTGATTATCCAGGGGAAATGGCCCAGGGCTCAAAGGAGTCAGGGGGTTCCTCCAGGGATGATCATCTCCTCATGCTCCTGGAGAGGAAAAGGACACCGCTCCTTCTCACCCTGAAAGACAAAGCCCAGAAGGTGACCTCTGGTGTTTCCCGCTGGGCCATGGATGGGCTTTGTCCCCAGCCCTGTCCCTGCAGGCACAGCTCACCTAGACCTTCAGAGCAGCAGCCAGGCGCTTCCGCCGCAGAAGATCCTTCGGCCTTCCATCTGGAGCGGGCTGGGGACAAAGGCAGTGTTAGAGACACACTCAGGGCTCTGGGCTGGGACAAACTG
>QUSF01001175.1:4475-14564 GCA_003676055.1 Chloebia gouldiae | reverse complement strand
AAGGGGTGGGGACAGGGGAATTGCGGGACAGGGGACGGGGACAAGGGGATGGGGACAGGGGATGGGGACAGGGGATTTGCGGGACAGGGGATGGGGACAGGGGATTGGGGACAGGGGATTTGCGGGACAGGGGATGGGGACAAGGGATGGGGACAGGGAGGTTCCCTGTGCCAGGGCCGGCTGCCCGCGATGTCCCTGTTGCCGTCACTCTTTCCAGTGCCGGTGACACGGCACAGGGGCACGGGGACATCGGGCGGGGGACACAGGACATCCTGCAGCCCCCCCAGGCCAGCCCGGCCCGGATTTCCCGGCACGGTGGGAGCGGCGCGGTGGCTCCCGGTGACCTTTGCCGGGGTCGGGACGGTGACAGCCGCGGCCGCCGCCCCCGGCAGGGAAGTGGCGATGCCGCCATGTCCCCGCGGGGGCGGGGCTGTCCCACGGCACGGCCCCGCCCCGGTGCCGCTCTCGGGGTCCCGGTGTGACCTCCTGACATGGGTGGGGGGGTCTCATCCCGGGGGTCCCCTCTCTCCTAGGGGGGTCCCATGCCGGGGGGTCCCATCCCAAAGAGGTGCCAGGTAGGGGGGTCCTACCCCGGGGGGATTAGGGCGGGACGAAGAGGGGGAATTGTCCCGCGGGGGTGTGGGGAGGGGGCAGTGGGGTGGGGGGCACTCGGGGGGTCTGGCAGGGGGCGGGGTCTGAGGCCGCGGTCCCCCCGGGGGGGTGACACAGCTGCGGCGCCCCAGGTGCGCCCGCCCCTCCCTGCCCCGCACACCTGGGCACGCAGGTACCTGCGGTGCGCGGCGGGCCGCGCGGCCCCTTTAAGGGGCGTGTCCGGAAGCTCCGCGGCCCCGCCCCGGCCCCGCCCGGCCCCGCCCCCCGCGCGCACCGGTCCCGGTGGGGCGGCAGGGCGGGTACGGCGGCCGGTGCGGGACATGGCGCGGCGCCGCCGGCTGCTGCCGCCGCCCCTGCCGGGGCTGCTGCTGGGGCTCGGCCCGGTGCTGCTCGGCGCCGCCGCCGCCTTCAACCTGGACCGCACCTTCCCCGTGCTCAAGGAGGGCCCCGCCGGAGCCTTGTTCGGCTTCTCGGTAGCGCTGCACCGGGAGACGGAGCGGCGGGACCGGAGCCTGTGAGCGCGGCCGGGGGGCGGGGGGCGAGCCCCGTGCAGTGGCGGGGCCCTGGCTGCGCTCCCCGTGCGGTGCGGGAGAGCGAGGGGAGGTTCACCTGAGCGGGGGGGAGAGGGCTGGGACGGGGAAGAACCGGGAGGGGTCCCCCGTGCGGGTGCGGGGGTCCCCGGGAGGATCCAGGGGATCTCCGGTGGTTGGGACCCCCGTGCGGCGGAGGAGAGTGAGACAGCGCTTTACCTGTGAGCGGGGGCGTCCCCGTGAAATGCGGGGTCCCCCGCGGGGGGGGGGGGGGGTTGAGGAGCCCCCGGTTGGGATGGGGATCCCACGTGGGGTGGGGTCCTTGTGGCACGGAGGGTCCCCCGGGTGTGCCGGGGGTCCCACCCCGAGCCCCCTCCTCATTCCCCGCGTGCTGAGCGCCCACCGCGGGGTCCCGGTGACACGGGGAGGGGGGGTCTGGCAGCAGCGTGGGGTCACCCGGTGTCCCCCCAGGTGCGCTCGGAGCCCCTCGGCGTGGGGGGATCCCTTCCCAGCGGAGCGGTCCCGGCCGGCGCCGACCCTCAGCGGGGCGGCGGCGGAGCCCCCCGAGCTCCCCCCGAGCTCCCGCCGGTCCCGGCGGGGCCCCGTGCCCGGGGAACCTGTTGGACTGTGGTTCCTGCTGCCGGGCACGGCCCCAACAAAAGCCCTTTTCAGCCGGCGCAGCCCCCGTGCCGTCGCACCGCTGTCACTCGCTGTGTCCCCCGCTGTCCCCCCGCTGTCCCCCCGCTCCCCGTCCCGGTCCCGCCTGGCCGGGAATTCCCGTCCGTGCCGGGAGAAAGCTCCGCCGCAGGGGCCGGGCTGGCTTTGTCCCCCTGAAGGGCACGGGATTTTGCTGGATCACCTTCCCGCGGCTCTCCCGGCTGCGGGGGGTCCTTGGAGACCCCCGGGATCTCCGTTTTTCCCGGGGGGCCGGCGGCAGCTGCCCGGGGCAGGCATGTGCCGCTCCGCATTCCAGGGATGCATCTGGGGCCGTGGGATGAGGAGCTGTTGTTGCTCCTCAGGAGGGAGCGGAGCCGTTCCCGGCGGAGCTCCGGGAGGGGTGCGGGACCCCCCCTGCCCTCGGGGACACGCGGCCCGGTCCTGCCCGCTCCGGTGGCCCCGCAGCAGCCGCCGGGGGGCGCCGGGCGGGGGTCGCGGCTGGCACCGGGACAGGTCGGGAACGGCCCCGGGGGAGGTTTGGGGGGGCTGTGACAGGGACGCGCCACCCCCACACCTGCGCCACGTGTCCCAGCGTGTCCCAGCGCGATCCCGGCGGGGCGCGGAGGCTCCGGCGGCTGCGGGGGAGCGGCTTGGGAGCCAGAACCCCCCCGGGCATTCACGGCCCGTCCCCCGGGAGCCTCCGCTGGGAGCAGCGCGCCGTTCTCTCCGCCCGTGGGGCTGCCCCACGTCGGGGTGTCGGAGCCGCTCCGGGCTGCGGCCGGCGCTGGGGGACCCCCGGAGCCCTCCCGGGGGTCGCACCCGCGCCCCGGTGCCGGGCGGAGGCGGCGGTGCCCTCCGCTCGCAGGTGCAGGGTGGGGACAGGAAAGCGACGCTTCCTGCCACCGTCATGCCCCGTTTGTCGCACGGGACCCCCCCCCGGTCCCCGGCTCTTTTTGGGGGGCTGGCTCCTGCCCTGGCTCTTGGAGTGCTCCGGGGCAGCGCCGGCATTCCCGAATTGCCGGGCGGGCACGGCGGGCGATGCCGGAGCTCCCCCGTTCCGCCCCCGCCGAGCTCTGCGCGCCCCGCGGAGCTGTGCCCATGCAAAGGTTTGTTTGCTCGCTCCTCCCCGGCAGGTGAGCGCGGGCTGGGAGCGGGGCTCTTATCAGCCCTGCCGAGATTACGGAGCTCCTCGGGCCGCCCGGGTCCGGCCGCTCCCGCGGGATCCGGCCGCTCCCACCGGGAGCCGCTTTGGCTGCCGGAGCCGCCCAGTCCGGCCCAGGTGGGTTTGGAGGTCCCCGGGTGACCTGGGGAAACTGAGGCACGGGAGATCCGTTCCAGGAAAGCTGAGGATTACCCCCACCCTCCCAAAATCTTCAACCAGAGGGGAGGCAGCACCCACATCTGCAGCCCTCTGGGAATTGGGGCTCTGCCCGGGGCTCGGGGGTCTTCCTGATTCCAGCTGGCTGCTGAGACAGCGCTTTCCTGGCTGCGTTCCCGGTTTTCCCTCCCCCCGGCCGGGGTTTTGCGGATTGCTGGAGCTGGCTGAGCTCCCCCTGCCTTGGCCCGAATCCGCCGGGGTCCTGCGGGGCTGCGGCTGCTCGGCAGGAGGAGGGGGACGGATGTGGGGTCGTCCGTCCGTCCATCCATCCATCCATCCATCCATCCATCCATCCATCCATCCATCCATCCATCATCCATCCATCCATCATCCATCCCTCCCGGAGCCGTCCCCCCGCTCCCGGCTCCTTCCCAGAGGGGTCCCGGTGGATTTCCTGCCCAGGGACCCCCATGGCAAACACAGCGGCACTGGGGAGAAGCTGGGGGCGGGCCGGGCTCCCCCCGCCTGCTCCTCCCCTCCCGGCTCCGTCACCCCCGCAGCGTGGCGGAGATGGATGAGGAGCTCCCCTCGCTGCTCCCTGGGGAGGGGGCTCTGGGGCTGGGGGCCTCGGGGGGGTGCACGACCCCCTTGTTTTAGACCGTGCTGAGGTGTCCGGGTGGGATTCTCTGCCATCCTCGCCTCTCCCACCGCAGCGGGGGCCGCAGTTTGGGGTCCTGGTGCCCGGAGCCTCCCACAGCCCCCGCTCCCAGCGCTGGCAGGGAGCCCCCCCGCCTCCATCCAGCCCCCCCACGCTTGCCAAGGCGGATTAGGACGGAGCACGGCCTCACATTCCTGCTTCCCTCCCGTCCCGGCCTCCCCCTCGTGCCGCTCTTTGACCATCTCGAGCGCAGCCCCAGCTCCCGTCCCCCCAGCCCACTGGGACCAGAGCCACAAACTGGTCCCGGCCCCTCCAGAATCCCAACTGCGCTGCCCCGGGCAGCCGCGGGCCCGTGGCCCCCTGGTTCGCGCCGGGGCGGGGGCCACCCCTGGGTGCCCCCCCGTTTTGGAAAGCCCCGCACTCCCCCTTTCCCAGGAGCGGAGCTGCGGGTGGGCTGCCGTGCCGGGAATCTTGGCTGGAGGCAGCGGCGTGCCGGAGCTGCTTGGCTTGGGTGGGCTCCCGCCCCCCGGGACCCGCGGGGACGGCGGGGTCCGGCTGGGCCGGGACCACCGGGGGAGCCTGGGGGCACCCCCGGCGCTGCAGGTCCCGGTGGGGCTCGGGGTGTGGGGGCAGCACCCCCCCAGCTCTGAGTCACAGCAGCTGCCCTGAGTCACTTCCCCCCCAGGTAAGAGGGGACAATGGTGCCCCTTGTGCCCCCCCTTGCAGCTGGGGGGGGGCAGATTCCTGTGTGCCGAGCTGGCATCACCGGGAACCATCACCCCCCTCGTTCCCTTCCCTGTCCCGCTTTGCGGCACCCCCATCCTGGCATTCCTGCGGGGAGCAGCTCCCCCGGACCCCCCTTTTGGGCTGAGCGGTGCCAACCCCCCCCACCTGCAGCCCCGGGCTGACTCAGCCGCCGCGGAGCCGCCCCGGGGGGGTCCCGGCGTGCCGGGGCGGGGGCTGCCCGGGGCCCCGCATTCCTCCTGCGCCTGGGCTTTGAGTCAGCGCCCGGCCCGCCCGGACGTGCCCGCGCTGCCGGCCCGCGTTGCTCAGCTTCCCGGCGCTCCCTGCCCGCCGGCGCTGCCGCGGGGACCGCGCCACGGCCGCAGCGGCGTTTGGCCCCGTCCTCGCTGGTGGCCCTGCTGAGGAGTGGCCAGCTCGTTACACAGTGCCCCGGGAGCGGCTCTGGGTGCTGTGCTCCCCCTCGGCCCCGTGCCCTGGGTGCCGTGTCCTGTGCCATGTCCCACTCCATGTCCTGGGTGCCGTGTCCCCTTCCATGTCCTGTGCCATGTCCCACTCCATGTCCTGGGTGCCATGTCCCACTCCATGTCCTGGGTGCCATGTCCCCCTCAAGTCCTGGGTGCCATGTCCTGGGTGCCGTGTCCTGTGTGCCATGTCCTGTGTACCATGTCCCCTCCATGTCCTGGGTGCTGTGTCCTCCTCCATGTCCTCTGTGCCATGTCCCCCTCAAGTCCTGGGTGCCGTGTCCCCTTCCATGTCCTGTGCCATGTCCCCCTCATGTCCTCTGTGCCATGTCCTTGTGTGCCATATTTCCCCCATGTCCTGGGTGCCATGTCCCCCCCGTGTCCCCCCCGTGTGTCCCACCTGCCAGAGGGAGTCACTTCCTCCCCAGCAGGGCCACTCCACGCCATTGTCCTGGCGCTCCCCAGGGACTTCCCGGCGGAAAGCCTGGCCCTTCCGGAGCCCTCCGGCCATGCCAGCTCCCCATGCCAGGGCCACGGGGCCTTGCCTGGGGTCCCCAGCATCTTCCTTTGGGGTGGGGGCGTCCCTTTGGCATCACCTGAAGGGGTTGGGGGGCACATCCAGCCTGGAATGCCGATGTCCCCCATGGCACTGCCCTTCCTGGGGGTGGTCACACATGGGAGGTGCTGCTTGTCCTGGGACAGCCGGTGCTGCCCGAGCCCCGCCGGGGTCAGGGGTGTCTGTGCGGGGTGAGGGGTGTCCTTCCCAGACCAGGGGTGTCCCTCCCAGACGAGGGGTGTCCCTCCCAGACCAGGGGTGTCCCTCCCAGACCAGGGGTGTCCCTCCCAGACCAGGGGTGTCCCTCCCAGAGCAGGGGTGTCCCTCCCAGCTCCCCTCCCCGCGTTCCCTGGCACGGCACTCGGCGCTGTCGGCTGGACACGCCGCAGCTGTGCCGGGGCTGCGGATGGATCAAAGCCTGGCCGGGAAGAGCCGGGGCTGCCCCGGGGGTGCCGAGCTGCCCCTCCCTCTGGTTTTCCCCGCCAGCACAGCGAGGTTTGGGGGGGTCACTGTGACCCCTCTTCCCACCCCCCGTGCATGGGGATGGGGCTCAGCCATGGGATGGGGTCTGGGGAGGAGGCGTGACTCCATCAGTCTCTCCCTGAGGCCGTTTGGGGTCCCTGTGTTCCCTTCCAGCTCTGGACATGGGGCTGACCCCGTTATTTGGGGGTGTCAGGGTGCGACAAGCTCTGGGGAAGCAGCTCCGGTGTCCCCCAAGTGTCCCCTCCCCAGGGCACCCACCCGGCTCTGCACCCCAAACGAGTTGGAGGGGTTTGGGGGGTTGGACCTGCTCCCCCCATCACCCACCCCCGTGCCCCCGCTGTGCCCCCCAGGCTGCTGGTGGGGGCCCCCCAGGACGCGGAGCCGGTGAACGGGACGCGGACGGGCGCCGTGTACGCCTGTCCCCTGAGCGCCGCCACCCGCGACTGCCAGCGCCTGGCCATCGAGCTCAAGGGTGGGTGACCCCGCCCGGGCTGCGTGACCGCCCCAAACCCCCCAGGAGTGGGGACCCCCTCTCAGGCCGGCTCTTCCCCCGCAGATGAGCCGGACAAGGCCATCATCGAGGACATGTGGCTGGGGGTGACAGTGGCCAGCCAGCGGCAGCCACCGGGGAGGGTCCTGGTGAGTCGGGGGCTTTGCACACCCAGGTCCCGGTTCCTTGCACACCCAGATCCTTGCACACCCAGGTCCCGGTTCCTTGCACACCCAGGTGTTGGTTCCTTGCACACCCAGATCCTTGCACACCCAGATCCTGTTCCTTACACGCACACACCCCTGGGGTGTCCCCACACCTTTGGGATGTCCCCTGAGCCTCAGTGTCCCCGCTGTCCCCAGGCCTGTGCCCACCGCTACACGCGGGTGCTGTGGTCGGGGGCGGAGGCTCAGCGCCGCATGGTGGGCCGCTGCTACGTGCGGGGCAATGACCTGCTCCTGGACCTGGGGGACGAGTGGCAGACGTACCACAACGAGATGTGCAACGCCAACACCGACACCGACGAGACCGGCATGTGCCAGATGGGCACCAGCGCCGGCTTCGGCGCCAACATCATCTACTTCGGGGCGCCCGGCGCCTACAACTGGCAGGGTGAGGGTCCTGGGGGGCACGGGGGGGGCACCTGCCAGCCCTGGGGTCGCCCCTCCGGGCACGCCTTTTTGGCATTCCACTCATCTTTGGGGACGCTTCCTTGCCCAGGGGGTCTGTGCCCCCATGGGCCCCCCTTCCCGCTGTGCCCCCGTGGGACCCCCAAGGCTGTGGGGTGACCCCCCCTCACCGTTCCAGGCACCGATTACATGCTCCAGCGGGACTCCTGGGACCTGCACGACTTCTCCTACCCCAACAAGAGGAACGGCAACACCTACATAGGTGGGGGGAACCCCAGGAGGGGTTTGGGGTGAGGAGGAGGAGGAGGCTGGGGGGGAATTTAGGGGGTGGGGGGACTCAGGGAGGCTTGAAGACCCCCCTGGGATGGGAGATGGTGAGACTGGGGGGCAGTGGTGATATTGGGGTGATGTCGGGCATGGAGGGAGAAGATGGGGAGGGGTGATTTGGGGTGAGGAGGAGCTTTGGGAGCTGGGAGTTTCAGGCGCTGGGGACACTTGGTGGCATTTAGGGAGGGTGTGAGCCGTTCCCAGCGCTCCCCCCGCGATTCCCGGGGCGCGGGGAGGACGCGGGGGGATGCCGGGGCTCCCCGTGCCCTCCCTGACGCGGCCCCCGCAGGGTACACGGCCGAGGTGGGCAGCGCGCTGCTGCAGCGGGACGCGGTGACGGTGGTGACGGGCGCGCCGCGGTACCGGCACACGGGCGCCGTGCTGCTGCTGAGCCGCGGCGCCCGGCAGGCGCTGAACCGGAGCCTGCTGCTCCCCGGGCCGCAGGTCGGCTCCTACTTCGGCAGCGCCCTCGCCCTGGCCGACCTCAACAACGACGGGTGAGGGGCTGCGACCCCCCCCCGGCTGCGGGGCGGGGCTCACCTGGGGCAGGGGGCTCACCTGGGGCTCACCTGGGGCAGGGGGCTCACCTGGGGCAGGGGGCTCACCTGGGGCTTCCTGGAGGCCACCTGGGCTGGGATTTGTCAGCTCCTCAAGGGTGGGGGGGTTCTTAGGATGTCCTGAAGCTCAGGTGGGCTTGGACCCCCAAATTCCCAGGGGTGGGGGTCTCACCTGGGATATCCTGCAGCTCCCAGGGGTGGGGGTCTCACCTGGAGCACCCCGCAGCTCCCAGGGGTGGGGGTCTCACCTGGAACACCCCGCAGCTCCCAGGGGTGGGGGTCTCACCTGGGATATCCCACAGCTCCCAGGGATGGGGGTCTCACCTGGAGCACCCCACAGCTCCAGGGGTGGGGGTCTCACCTGGGATATCCCACAGGTCCTGAGGGTGGGGGTCTCACCTGGAGCACCCCACAGCTCCCCGGGGATCTCTGTGGGTCCCAGCTGTGGGCTGGGGAGGTTTTTTGGGGGAATCACAATTTCACAGTTCTGGGGGGGGTCTCCCCCCACTTGAGGCGTGTGGGGTCGGGGCCGTGTCCCAGCCCCAGCCCCCAGCACCCCGCTGTCCCCGCAGGTGGCAGGACCTGGTGGTGGGGGCCCCCTACTACTTCGAGCGGAAGCAGGAGGTGGGGGGCGCGGTGTTCGTGTACATGAACGAGGCCGGGGGCTTCCAGCAGCTCCCCAGCCTGGTCCTCACCGGGCCCAGCTACTCCGGCTTCGGCTTTGCCCTGGCCAGTGTCGGGGACATCAACCAGGACGGGTTCCAGGGTGAGCGGGGGACAGCTTCACAGGGAGCCACGGGGGGGCTCAGGAAAGGAGGGGGCCTTGGGGGTCTCTGGAGAGGTTTAAGGCAAAAAGGAAGAGATGGGTTTAAGTTGGAGGTCCTGGTTGTCCCGTTATTCCTTCTCCCCAACCCTCCCTCGCTCCTGTGCTGGGCTTGTGGGGTCTCACAGGAATGGGGGACCTCAGACGTGGTCGGGGCTGCCTGGCTGTGGCTGGAGCTGGAGTTTGGGGTCCCAGGGAGGGCCCTGGGGGGCTTACCCTGCTCTTGTCCCCCCAGATATCGCCGTGGGGGCTCCTTTCGAGGGGCCTGGCAAGGTCTACATCTACCACAGCAGCGCCGAGGGGCTGCGGGACCGACCCCGGCAGGTAACAGCCCTGGGGAGCCCTGACCGGGCCAGGGCCTGGATCCCTCCCCAGGATCAGGCCTCTGGACACCCCCCGAGACCCCCACTCCAGGGTGTCCCCATGTCCCCCCTGCCCCCCAAATGCAGGTGATCAGTGGGTCTGACCTGGGCCCCACCACGATAAAAACCTTCGGGTACTCGCTGAGCGGGGGGCTGGACACGGACGGGAATTCCTACCCCGACCTGCTGGTGGGCAGCCTGAGCGAGCGCGTCGTCCTGCTCAGGTACGGCTCTGGGGACAGGGGACAGGGCTCCTGCCCCCCTGCCACCCCTGCGCGGGCACGGGGCAGGGGGGCTCAGCCAAGCCCAATCCCTGCCCAGAGCCCGCCCCGTCATCAACATCCTGGACAAGACCTTCACGGTGACCCCCAGCAAGGTGGACCCTGCCCAGTGCACGCCCAAGTCCTGGTGAGCCCCCGCTGTCCCCGGTGTCCCCGTGGCTGCTGGTGGCACCCCTGGCTCGGCTCACGGCCCCTTTGTCCCCCCAGCATGACGGTGACCCTGTGCTTCTCCTACAACCAGAGCGCGGGGGACCCCAGCTACAGCGAGAGGATCAGTGAGTGGGGGGTGCTGGGGGGCGGGGGGACACCTCGTGGGGGGTGTTGGACAACTCGTGCTGTCCCCCAGCCCTGCAGTACACGCTGGAGGCCGACAAGGACCGGCACCCGCCCAGGGTCAGGTTCGCAGGGTCCCAATCTGCCACCTACACCGGGGACTTCTCCATGCCCGACACGCGCTGCCAGTCCCAGGAGCTCCTGCTGCTGGTGAGTGTCCTTCCTTTCCATCCATCCATGCATCCATGGATTCCATCCATCCATCCATCATCCATCCATCCATCCATCCATCCATCCATCCATCCATCCATCCATCCATCCATCCATC
>QUSF01001174.1:0-14601 GCA_003676055.1 Chloebia gouldiae | reverse complement strand
ATGCAGTGACACCAATCCCTGTCCTGCTCCCGATGCGGTGACACCAATCCCTGCCCCACTCTCGATGCAGTAACACCTGTCCCTGTCCCACTCCCACGTCCCACAGGATGTGTGACAAACAACCCAGGTGCCCTTTTCCTGGGAATGTGCTTCAGGGCCACTCCCTGAGCCACTCAGGACTCCATCCCAGCTCTGAAACTCCGCAGTGCAGCTGGAGTTTCACCACTCCCTCAGGCACAGGACGGACCAGGAGGACAATTCCTGGATTTGTCACCATCTCCTGAGGGGACAGGGACACCCCACAGCGCTGCCAGTGTCCCCTCTGTTCCCAGAGCAGGGCTGGATTCACCACAGCGCTGCCTCCCTCCTCCCCGGGCTCCAGCAGGACGCCAGCAAGAATCCACATTGCATTTTCTCCCTCTTTTCTTTTTTTTTCCTTTTTTTTTTTTTTGACGATCTATAAATTCCCAAATTGAGGCAGTTCAGGAAGAGGAAATATGTCTCCAAGGAGCTGCTGTGCTAAGTTTTCCTTCCAGCGTGACTTTGCTCAGAGGGAACAGAGTGACACGAGGGAACAGTGTGACACTGGGCAGGGGGGGCACAGCGGGGACAGGAGTGTCCCTTTCCCATGGGATGGACGCCTCAGGCAGCCTGGTGGGACAGGATTGTCCCCTTCCCATGGGATGAACACTTCAGGCAGCCTTGGCAGGCTCCTGGGACAGAGCCTGCAGCAATGGGGTTTTTTATAGGAACATTCTGACTGTAAATGAGGCATTTCTGGAGCAGCGTTTTGGGCAAGTTTGCTCCGACCTGGCATGGAAGAATTGAAAGGTTGTGGCTGCACGCTGCCACCACCATCCCACAGCTCGTGGTAAGTGACACATTTCACATTTTCTGGACGGGTTTCCGAGAAGGAGGCGAAAGGAGAAACGCAAGAAGCAAGAAATGAGCGGAGGCCACTTCCTCTGTGCCATCCCCTCCTGTCCCCAGCCTCTGCTGGGGCTGCACCCGAGGAGCAGGGTCCTGTTCCCCCAGAGCCCCCAGGGACACCTCTCTGGAGCAGGAGAGCCTGGAAGGAAGGGCTGAGGGATCACCCCAAAGCAGCCCTGTCGTGTTTCAGGTTGTCCCGTGCCCCAACCTGAGTAATCTCTCAAAGGAAGCAGAAGCAGCAGAGCAGAAGTGACAGTGACACCTCCAGGTTTCTGTCCCATCCCCCCCAAGAGCTCCCTCCAGCCCTGCTCTCACTCCCTCCACCTTTCTATCCCATCCCCCAGGAGCTTCCTCCCGGTCCAAATCCCACCCTGGCCCCGCTTTTACTCCCTCCACATTCCTGTCACATCCCCCAGGAATTCCCTCCAGACCAAATCCCACCCTGGCCCCGCTTTTACTCCCTCCACATTCCTGTCACATCCCCCAGGAATTCCCTCCAGACCAAATCCCACCCTGGCCCTGCTTTTACTCCCTCCACATTCCTGTCACATCCCCCAGGAGCCTCCTCCGTGTCCAAATCCCACCCTGGCCCTGCTTTTGCTCCCTCCACGCCCTCCTCTCCTCTCCTGTTCAGTCGGAGCTGACTGGAGCATGGCCACCTGGCACCGCTTTCCTGCTCTCCCCTGTGCCTGAGAGATCCCCAAAAACTCCTGGGGTGCAGGGATCCCCAAAAACTCCTGGGGAAACCAGACACAAAGCTTCTGACCGAAGTGAGCCATTCCCTGCTTCTGGTGTCTGGGGAAGGCGCAGCTCCCTGCCACGGCTTCGTGTAGGTCCCATGCCGAGGCTGGAACATGGATCACCGATTCTGGTGACATTCCCGGTGCTCCAAAGCTGGCCCAGCCTCTCCTGTGCCCCTGGGGCGGGGAAGGGCACGGGCCAGGTCCGCAGCGATGCCTGGGCCGGGTCTTTCCGCAGCGCATCCCAGGAAGGAGCAGTTAAAAGGTTTTCCAAAGTGCTTTCCCATCAGCCCGGGCTGGGTAAAAGCCCTGACGGGAATTGTGCCCTTCCCTCCATCCTGCAGGAAAGGCTGCGGTTCCCAAAAGCAGGGATTGGAGCTGTCGGCTGCTTTCCTTCCCATTTTCCACCTGGCACCTGAAGGAAGCTCCAGCTGCTCACTCACAACCAGCACAGGCTGGGGGAGAGGAACTAGGGGGACACACAGCCCTAAAACCCCACTAAGGAGCTCGCGTGAGACCCCAGAAGAAGAGGTGTGAAAGCAGCCTGAGCCATCTCACACACCCTGAGATCCCAGCAAGCCGCAAGCCCGGGGCTCACCCGGAGTTTCTCATCCTCCCCCGAGCCGCTTTGGAGATGAGTAGCGCTACACCGCCCGCCAGCAGAGCTGCGTGTTCTCTGTTTCTCTCTTATCTCATCTCATCTCATCTCTGCCACCCCAGCCCTTCCGAGCTGCCTTCCGAGGGGCACAGCCTTGTGCGACCAAACACCCTCATCCAGCGGGGTTTTCCACCCCGCCTGGGATTTCCTCCATCCCTCTTTTCCCTGGCTCCTTTCCCCCCATCCCTGCGCTCCCGGGGTGCCCGCCGTGCCCTGGGGAGCTCCGTGCCATGCCCAGCTTTTCCCAAGCCGGGCAGACAATGGAGCCCGCATTAGCAGGGATAATCCATCCCACAAAAGCCGGCGATCCCGATGCCCGGCAGGGCCACGCTGCAGGAGCACACAAATGAGCTTTTTTTCAGAGCCGCGCTCCTGAAAGGAAAGATCCTGGCGCATCAACCATTCCCAAGCTATTTCTGGGAGCGCCTTGGGGGGGAAAAAAAAATCCCTTTTGATTTGGGAACTGAGCTTGGGATCCCAAAAGCTCTCCTCGCAGCTGTGCTGCTGATATCCCTGCTCCGAGCTGGAATTGATCCCAAACACCCACTCAGCCAGGAACAAAAGGGACCCCCAACCTGCATCCCGCAGGGAACAAGGCCTGGATTCAAAGCCGGGGCTCGGCTCACCCCACGCTCCAGGAACGCTGGAATTCTCTTTATTAAACATCAAATCTCTGGCTGGCGGGCTCGGCAGCAATTCCATGAATACTAACACAGCCCCACTCTCGCTCCCCCCATAATTATGCAGCACTGGAGCTGCAAGGCGAGGCCGGAGCCTTTGATTCCGTGGATTTGTGCCATCCGGCAGGTCCGGCCTTCCCGGCTGCACCCCACCGGCTGCTCGGATTTAAATTTAGAGCCAGGTTTTGCCACTTTCCAAAGGCTCTGCTCTGCAGCGGCGGGTCCCAGGCTGCGATGATGGAATTTTATCCAACAATGGCACAAGCACTGCTGGATGTTGTGTCAACGCAACAAAGGATGGATTCGACGGATCTGGGGAGCCCCTCCCAGCCCAGGAGAGTCAAATCCGGGCATTGATTTCCCAGGAAAGGCCTTCCAGAGGGTAAAAGCTGCCCTGAGCAGCTCCAGCAGCATCCAGCAGCAGAACAACCCCACTCCATCGACTTCCCAATCCCAGCTGCCTGCAGTGGGATCGGGAAGGATCCCAGTGGGATCAGGAGCGGTCCTGCCATGCCCTTCCCAGAGGGATCGGGGATGAACTCACCATGCCCTTCCCAGTGGGATCAGGAATGGCCTTGCCATGCCCATCCAGGATAAAAATGACCCTGCCAAGCCTTTCCCAGTGGGATCAGGAATGGTCCTGCCATGTCCTTTCCAGTGGGATCTGGAAGGATCCCAATGGGATCAGGAATGACCCTGCCATGCCCTTCCCAGTAGGATCAGGAATGACCCTGCTGTGCCTTTCCCAGTGGGATTGGGAAGGATCCCAATGGGATCAGGAATGGCCCTGCCGTGCCCTTCCCAGTGGGATCAGGAACGGCCCCGCCGTGCCCTTCCCAGTGGGATTGAGAAGGATCCCAGTGGGATCAGGAACGGCCCTGCCGTGCCCTTGCAGCCCCCTCCTGCTGCTGGAGGCTTCCCATGCCTGCCGTGAGCTCCAGGTGGGTGCCAGCCCCGGGCCATTGCGGGTTTGTGCCAGGGAATGGCACGGAGCCCTCCCCAGCACCCCTGGGCACCCGCTGCTGACGCAGCATTCCCATTCCCGAATGTCCAGCCCTGGCTGCAGCTCCGCATTCCCCAGACTTGGAAGGCCCCGAGGGCAGGAATGTGAAACCAGATTTCCCAAAACTCAGGTGCCTGGCTGGGATGGCCGTGAATTCCTCAAGGAAACGCCCAAAACTCCCGGTGCCCTCTGCCTCCCACCCACCAGACGGGGAATATTTCAATATTTGCTCCCAGTGGATAAGGAGCCAGTGAGCCAGGCTGGGAAGGGGACAGTGACAGAAGCAGAGCTGGCATTAAGGGATTTATCACCCAAACCCCACACCTAAATTGCAGCTCCACTTGCCGTTCCTGTGGCACTCCCACGCCGGGCCACACGGGTGGGGCTGGGGCTGGCAGGAAAAGGGTGCCCAGCAGGAGGAAGCAGCTCTATTTTTGGAACATCTGGGAATAGCCACGGAGGTGGCTGGAACACATTTCCTCTCCCCGCTCACCTCCCAGCCCTTTTTTGGGATGCAAAATTTTCCCTAAAAAGCACCTTGGACTTAGATTTATTCCGTGCTCCAGCTTAGATTTAGTTTGTACTCAAGCACTCGGATCTAAATTTAGTCTGTCCCATTTAAGGCACCGAGCCTGACTGCATCACCCACAGAACACCTTCCCAGGCCAGTTTTCAGCAGTTCTGTCCCCAAATTGGCTGGTGCAGAGCTGGGAGTTTGGTCAGGAATTGGCATCTGGATCCTTTTTCCAGCCACAACTTCCATCACTTGTGCCCAGCCTGTTGTTTTTGTGTCACGCTCTTGCAACAGGAGGTGCCTGTGATTCACTCCATTTGTTTGGTTTGCTTTTCTTCTTTTTCAATCTGCGCACAGCAAAACATATTTCTTTTTTCTCTTTCTTTTTTTTTTCTTCCCCAACCAACATTTTCAGCTCCCAGCATCCCCCAGCCCTGTGAAAAAGGAGAAAATAGCACTGCTGGGAAAGCGAGCAGCTTTCTCCTGGAAATGGTGATGCTCCGAGAGCTTGGTGGGAAAGTGTCCTACAAAGATGTTTCACACCACAGGACCACAAAAAACTCAGAGATGCTGTCACTGAGGAGAAAAAGCTGCTGCTGGCACCAGAAATCCTTCTCTTGCCACCACAGGAGGAGATGAAGGCCTTAAGGATCATCTCATCCCATGCCTTGCCATGGGCAGGGGCACCTTCCACTCCAAGCCCCAGTGTCCAGCCTGGCCGTGGGCACTGCCAGGGATCCAGGGGCAGCCACGGCTGCTCTGGCAATCCCATCCCAGCCAGGAACGCCTTCCCAATATCCCACCCATCCCTGCCCTCTGGCAGTGGGAGCCATTCCCCATGTCCTGTCCCTCCAGCCCTGATCCCAAACCCCTCTGCAGCTCTTTCCAGAAGGTTCCGGGGGCAGCCAGCCCCGCCAGCCCTGCTAGCCCTGCTGACACAGCTCTCCCAGGCAAGGAGGCAGCCAAGCCTAGCAAAGCCCAGGAGCTGTTCCTGGCAGCCCAGGCGGATTCCCAGAACTGCCAATCCAAGGGCTGCTGTATGCCAGGGCGGGCTGGAGCCAGCTCACCCCGCCGAGGGTCAAGTGTAGAATCCTGCTTTCCCCCGGGAACCCCCTTATCTCTGCTGCCTGCGGCTTCCAGCTCACCTGCTAATGAGCTGGGAATCATTAAACAGCCGGAGCCCAGCCCACCCCGCGGTGGGATTAGAGTTTTTCCTCGGATCTCTGCACGTGTGGCTGAGCAGGGACGAATTCCTGAGCGTGGCAGCAGCTCCAGCCCAGCCTGCGCTGCAAAGGCCGCGGGCTGCAGCAGCCCCAGCCCGCCCCAGGCTCCGTGCCACGCTCAGCGTTTTGCGATGCTCGGTGACTTTCCGGTCAGGAGACAGCCGGGCTGGGCTGTCCCCTCCGCTGTCACCCTCCCCTGGCCCTGGGACACGCGGGAAGCTCCGCGTGGATGCGGCTGCACCTTGCGCAAAGCACAGCCCGGCCCGGCTGGGGAAAATCCGGGGAGGCAGGGGAGGATGGGGAGGGAAGGGAGGATGGGAACACTGCCCGAGCTCAGCCCGCAGGAACCCAGAGCCCTCCGCAGGACACGGGGGAGGGGAGCGGCCGGGGACCGGGGACACCCCCGGGTCAGCCACCAAAGAGAACGGGGCAAAAGCCCTGCCAGCAAAACTGACTCGAGCAGTGATGTGGAGCTGATCTTTGCGAGGAGGGAACCCTGCAGAGCCAGGAGTGCCCGGCAGTGACCACTTGCCCACGGCGACCTGGATCTGGCCGCCTGTGCGGGCTGCAGGGGCCACGGAGCGGCAGAACACGGTGCTGCTCCAAAGTGGTGGGAATTGTTAACGCAGGAGCTCCGAGCAGCAGGACGGGCCCGCGCTGTTCCTTTGTCTGCAGGTGCGAGCTCAGGGTTGTGTCACCTCGGCCTGGGTACATTTTGTCCCAGCTCCCCTTGTCCCCTCAGCTATTTTTTACTGGGACTGGGGGCAAAAGCAGCTGCAGAGAGGGCAGGGTCTGGTGGACCCAGGGAAGCTCCAGATGTCACCAAACCGGTGGAATTTGAGCCTTTCGGTGTCAGACTCCCCGGGCAAGGTGCTGGTGAGGGGAGCGAGGCCGAGGGATGGAAAAGCAGCTGCAGCTTTGCCCGGTTTCCTGCGCTGCAGGCAGGGAGGGATCGGCTCTGCCCAGCCCCAGCAATCCGCACCCTCGCCCTCCTCAGGGCTGGGGCACGTGGAGGTGCCTTTGCATCACCTGCTGCCTGTGCGGGGCCGTGGCGTGGAAGAAATTTAATTAGGGGAGAGCTGCCAGCTCCCGCAGAGGCCAGGGTTAGCCCTGCACCACTGCAAAGGCAGCAGCGGGCCCGGAACGCCGCTCCCCACCCCCAGGAACAGGGGGCCGAGCTGAAAAGGCAGCGCTGCGAGCTGCAAAATCAACGCTCCGAGCTGGAAATCAGCCCTGCGGCTCCACGGCTGGCGGGGGCCGGGCTCGGAGCGGGCTGCAGCTGCGGCAGCCACGTGCTGAGCCCGGAACGCCGAACGCGCCGAGCTTTCAGCGGCCCGGCCCACGGGGAAGTTCAGCGGGCTCCGCGGCCACGGCAGCCCCCAGCCCCTTCCCTCACCCTCCTCCTCCTCGCTCACCCACTGCCCTGCTTCGGGAGGGTAGAGGTGACAGCAAGGAGATGTGAAACAGGACACGGCTCGTTCCCATCCCTCCCCGACTGCAGTACCGCTTAGCCCGGGACCATGCCAAAAAAAAAAAAAAAATTACAGGCACAAACAAGTGCAGGCAGGAGCTGAGCGCTGCGAGCGGTTTCGGTGACAGGTGCTAGCAGCCTTCAGTGCCACCCAGACACAGGTGAGGGACAGTGACAGCACCGTGCAGGGACACGGGTGGGGATCGGCCACTCCACGCCTCCCTGTCCCCTCGATTTCCAGCCACAGCAAACGCCACGGCTGTAGGGAACAGGGGGAATGTCCCCGGAGCAGCAGCCCCAGCTTTTCCCGCAGCCACCGCGCTGACGCCATAGCGGAGCAGCCTCCCCTGCCCTGCGCGCCGGTCCCTCTCCCCTTTGTGTGACAAGGTGACAGCAGAGGCCACCCCCGAGCTGCGCACACGGCCACCACCCCCCTGCCCGCTCTGCCAGCCCGGGGAAGGGCACGCAAATGCCAGCGGAGGAGAACAGATGGCACGGAACGAAGCGGGGGAAATGGGCGTTCTCGGAAGTTGCCAGGGAATGGGGAGCAACAGAGGAGCCCTTGTGCTGCAGAGCCCGCCCGGCAAAGCCAACGGGGTCTTTGTTCCAACCAGCCTGGAGGGGATTCATCCCAAAACTCGGGATGAAACCAGCGCCGACACACCAGGCTCGGAGCCTTGAAAACATTGCTTTGTTCGGGTTCGCCCAGATCCAAGCTGGTTACAAAGTCCTTACGTGCCGTTTGTAATTTTTTTTTCCCCGAGACCAGCGGTCCTCGGCAAATATTTACTCCCCAAAGTCGTCTGCACCAAGCAGAGCAGATAAATAAGTGCATTAACTATGTAAATACACACTTCTCCTTTCTGGAGAACTGCAAGTTAGGAAATGTGTCAGAGATTTTTGATATACCCAGCAGATAAGGGAGATAAAGCGCTTTTTACAGCCTTTTATGTCCCCAGCTAGTACGAAAAAAAAAAAAAAAAAAAAAAAAAAAAAAAGAAAAAGAAAGAAAGAACGGTCTAACAATCCAATTAAAAGCCAGCAGCCTCAGCCCACAGGCGGTTAACGAGAGCCAAAAGCCTCCCCGAGGACACAAAAGAAATAAAAATAGCCCGAGTGCTCCAAGGACGAGCCCCAGGTAGGAAGGAGCCGGCGCCGGGAGCAGCCGCATCCCGAGGGCGCAGCCCGGGACTCACCTTGGGGAGCCGCGATGATCCTGGGGTTCACCTTGGGGCGCCCCGCTGCCCCCGCGCCCAGCTGGCTGAGCCACAGGGCCACCAGGAGGGCAACAGGCGACCTCCCCCTGCCCATTCCTAGTCCGGGAGCGAGCCGGGCTCGGCTGACAGCTGCATCTCCCCGCTTACAAAAGGCTGCGAGCCCGCAGCCAGTGACGCGGGGAGGGCGTGACGGACTAGAACCCTCCCACATACCTGGGCTCCGGCGCAGCTTTTACGGGGGGTTTTGGGGGTCGTTTTTTTGGGTTTTCCTCCTTCCCCTCGGTGAGGGGAAGGCGCGGGCGTCCGTGGTTTTGTCCCCTGCGGGAGGTGGGAAAAGCCGCAGCTGGGCAGAGGTTTAAGAACTTCCCGCGGGGGGCTGGGGAGGGGAAATAAAGGTTGGCACGAGTGAGACGGCAACGAGAATAGGGGCAGAGAGGCGGTGGTGTGACACGGGGCTCTGCCCCGAGCCAGGTGCGGTGGCAGGAGCGGCACAGCTGGATCCAGGAGGAGCGGGATGAAGCAGGGCCGGCAGCAAAGGGCCACTCCTGGGGACACCCAAGTGTCACCACGGGCTCCCCGCGCTGTCACACCCCTTCTCCCGAGCACACGTGGCGGGGAATGACATCCCCGAGTGGATGTCCCGCTTTGGCAGCCGGCAGGAAGGTGAGCGCTGCCTGAGCATCCCGAACCTGCTCCCCCAAAGGACACCCCGCGGGTGGCACGGTCACCTTTTTGTCGTGGAGGTCCCCCCGGGGAGGCCCAGGAGCCTTTGTGGCTCTGCTTAACGTGAGGAGCGGGGCATTCCGAGCACGGAGAGCGAGCCGGGAGGACGTGACCGGAATGGGAGAAACCCACCGGGAAGAAGCCGCAGCTGCGCCCTTTAAAGCGGCGATTGAAGCTCAGCTGAGGGACGAGCAGAGCCAGGGCAAGGGGGGCACGCTGAAAGAAGCAAAAATAAATTAATGAGCCGGCTAATGGTGGATTTGAAGGAGCCACAGGGATTTCCCGGCGTTTCTTTGTGTGTGTGGGTTCATCTTTCTTTGGGCACGCAGCTGCCCGGGTAATTACAGGGGTAATCCCGGGGGAAGGCACCCGCTCGCTTCTGGCCGCGGTGATTCCCCCGGGGGCAGCTGCAGTTCCCTGGTTGCTCCCCGAGCTGCCAGACCCCCTTATCCCTTGGTTTCCAGCAGGAAAAAAAGGCGTTTCCTTGCTCAAAAACACCCCTGAAAAAAGGAATTTTCTTCCCCGAAAACACCCCTGGAAAAGGAGGGGTTTTCCCCCAAAAAAACACTCCAGAAATAGGAGGGTTTTTTTTCCCAGAACACTCCAGAAAAAGGAGTTTTCTTGCCCAAAAACACTCCAGAAAAAGGAGGTTTTCTTGCCCAAAAACACCCCAGAAAAAGGAAGGTTTTTTCCCCAACAACACTCCAGAAAAATGAGGGTTTTTTTCCCCAACAACACTCCAGAAAAAGGAGAGTTTTTTCCAAAAAAAACCTCCAGAAATAGGAGGGGTTTTTTCCCAGAACACTCCAGAAAAAGTTTTCTTGCCCAAAAACACTCCAGAAAAAAAGGAGGGTTTTTCCCCCACCAACACTCCAGAAAAAGGAGTTTTCTTCCCCAAAACACTCCAGAAAAAAAAGGGTTTTTTCCCCGAAAACACGCCAGGAAAAGGAGGTTTTTTCCCCCAAAAAAACACTCCAGAAAAAGGAGGTTTTTCCCCCAAAAAACACTGCAGAAAAAGGAGGGGTTTTTCCCCAAAAACACTCCAGAAAAATGAGGTTTTCTTGCCCCACGACACTCCTGAAAAATGAGGGTTTTTCCCAAAAAAACACTCCTGAAAAATGAGGGTTTTTCCCAAAAAAACACTCCTGAAAAACGAGTTTTTGGGACTCAAGCTCCCTCAGGATTCCAGGAGTGTTTGTAGGATCCCAGAGCGGTTTGGGGTGGAAGGGACCTTGGTGCTCAGCACCTCCCACTATCCCGGGCTGCTCCAAGCCCATCGTGGAACGCTTCCAGCTGCTCTGGGCAGCCTTACGGGGAAGAGTGGCAGCAGCCGGGGGGAGCCTGGCTCCCAGAACCGTGAGATCATCGCCAGGGAAAGCGATTCCAGGAGATGGGCAGGATGTGGAGAACACAAGCCGCAGGAAAAGCCAACCCTCCAGAGCAGCACGGCTCCCCAGAGCCCGTTCCCAGCCTGGCCCGGTGCGCAGGAGGTGTCGGAATGAAGAACGCGCTTCCCAAAATCAGGGAAGGAGCTCCCAGATTGAGATGGGGAGCTCAGGAGCAGGCAGCAGCAGATTCCAGGCAGCAGCTCAGCCCCTTCCTGCAGAAATTTCCATCTGCTCCGCTCCGGGATCAGAACTTCCCCAGCACAACTCGTGAGCAGCTTTCTCCCAGATCATGCGCCTCGCTTCCAGCACGGATCAGGAGGCAGCCTCCCCCAGGAATCTTGTCAGAAGCACAGATTTTTTTCCCCCAAGAGGAACAGTTTTATTCATCATGTTTGTGGCCCAGGCAACCCAGAGAGCTCAGATTGCACTTGGCACCCGAGCAGGCATGTGGGGATTTTTATCCACAAAACCAGATCTGTTACCTTCCCTCGGCCAGGAATGTGACCCTTGGAAGCACCACAGATCTTCCACAGAAAAAAAGGAACAACAAGAGAAATCTCAGTCCTGGCTAAGCCAGGCAGGAGCTTTGCTGTGCCACGGAGCAGGTGTGACACTGCCAGAGGGACCCTGCTGAGGTGATAAAGGATGAGGATGTTCCTTATCCCCCTTCTCCACTGGGATGAGCTGAATGAAGGATGAGGATGTTCCTCATCTCCTCTTTTCCATCCCCCTTTCCATCATCCATCTCTTCTCAGAGCAGACTGGGATCAGCTGGACAAAGGATGAGGATGTTCCTCATGCCCCCTTTTCACCACCCCTTCCCAGACAAAATTGGGATGAGCTGGACAAAGGATGAGGACATTCCTTATCCCCCTTCTCCACTGGGATGAGCTGAATGAAGGATGAGGATGAGGATGTTCTTCATCCCCCTTTTCCATTGGGATCAGCTGCACAAAGGATGAGGATGTTCCTCATCCCCTCTTTTCCATCCCCCTTTCCATCATCCATCTCTTCTCAGAGCAGACTGGGAACAGCTGGACAAAGGATGAGGATGTTCCTCATGCCCCTTTTCCATCATCCATCTCCAGACAAGATTGGATCAGCTGGATGCAGGACGAGGATGGTCCTCATCCCCCTTTTCCATTGGATCAGCTGGACAAAGGATGAGGATGTTCCTCATCCCCCCTCTTTTCACCACCCCTTCCCAGAAAAACTGGATGAGCTGGATGCAGGATGAGGATGTTCCTCATCTCCTTTTCCACCACCCTTCCCAGACAAGACTGGGATGCTGCAGCTAGAAAATCCTGTGCTAAAGCTGTGGGAGTGACTGATGTCCTGGGAGGTAGGGACAGAACTTTTGGGAGATCAGAGCTCCCTCCCATTCCTCATTTTGGGAACAGGCTGCCTGAGAAGGCTGGGTTGGGAGCGGGAAGCAGTGAAATGCCCCTCACAGCTCCTCGTGGTGCTGACAGAGCCTTCATTCCCCAGCTGACAGCGTGAGGAGGGAAGTGAGCAGAGCAGATCCTTTATCACCTGCTGCATTTTCTGCTCTCCACACCCAGATTTCCAACCCCCAGCTCACATTCCCGGCAGGCAGCAAGCAAACAGCCTCAACCATCCCTCCCCAAGGCCACAGCCCTGCAGAGTTTGGGAACTTCCCAGCTCTCTGGGCTCACCTCTTCAAGCTGGATCGAGTTTGGGGGCTCTGAGCAGTTGGCACAACTTTGCCCCTGGGCTCTGCCAAGCACAGCACAGCAAAACTGGCACCAAAGGGGCCCAAATGAGCTCAGAGCCACCCCCAAGGCTTTACAAAGCACTCAGGAAAGGGGTGGAGGAGCCACGTGTACCCAGGATGAGATTTCCCAGTAGATTTCCCCCCACCCCCAGAAAAGATTTCCCAAAGAGATTTGGCCAGAAGGGAACTCGTGACTGAGCTGATTAGCACTCAGTGATTTTGAGAGCAGCACAAAACCCCAGCTGGGACTCCCCTTCTTCCTGTGCCCCTAGAGGAAAGCCCAGGGGCCCTTCCAGGCCGGTGTCACAACGTGATTTACTGGCCACAGCCCACCCTGGTCACCAAACCCCTTCTGGAGCATCACCTGACAGCATCACATCCTCAGAGGGCGTGGGAAATGAATTGGTAGAAAATTCTCCAAGTTTGACAGAAGTTTGAGATTTGTTTACATGCAAATACTTACTATGTAAACCTACTATTTTTGTTACGTAGTATGTAAACCTCCATACTATGTAAACATAGTATTTGTGTGTAAACAAATCTCAAACTTCTATCAAACTTGGAGAATTTTCTACCATTTCCAACAAGAGGGAACTCACTGGTGGGGCAGAAAACAAGGCAGGGGTGCCAAAGAGGCAGAGTTAACAAAATCCAGTGTGGAGTCTCAGCCAGTTACACAAGGTTAGAACAACAAAAAGAAGAGGAATGGGTGGCTCTGCTCACCACACTCCCACCATGAGAGCTCCATGTCAGCTCCATCTCCCTGCGAGGCTCCAGCAGTTCTGCAGCTCCTCAGCCTTCCTGCCCTGTGTGCTGTGCTCCTCTGCACGCCAGGGCAGCGCTGCAATGGGAATGGAAACATCTCAGGCTCCCCACATCTGCCAGCAGCTCTGGAATCCCCAGGGAGGGTCCAGCAGCACCACCCCCTAACCAAGATGATAACCCCCCCTTTATCAGCCCCAGCAGAACCACAAAATCCTCCTGCACACAGCCAGCTATGGTCTGGCCCCTCTGCAACCTGCCTGGAATTTCAGCCCGCATTTTTCTGCAGGGAGTCCAAAGGAACTCACCTGGCTCTGGAGCAGCTGCTGGGCAAAGTGCCACAGCCCCCTCTGGCCTCATCAAGCCGAGGAGAACCAAACTCCTATCCCTGTAACCTTGGAGCGCTTCCAGCGTTATCTGTCTCGCCAGGAAGGGAGGCACAGGGAAAAAGGGAGGGGGGATAAGGGCCCTGTCCTGCTTCTCCTCCCCGGTGTGAGCCCTGAGAGCCACCCCTGGGGCTGCTGACGCAGAGGGACAGTGGCAGTGGTGACACTGGGATCAGCACACACGGCCACTTCTCCCTCTCTTGCAGCAGGATGTCCCCAGAGATTCTTTGGCTCGTTTTTCCACTGGGCTGGGCAGGGAAGAGCTTCCTTTTCTTCCCGAGTCCCATCTGCCCTTCCTCGTGCTGCCTGTCACCTGCTCCGGGGCCAGCCCGGTCCCACAGGGCCCCTTAGGGACAGGGGTGGGGTCAGGGAGGAAATGGGAATGAGGAGTGGGGCGGGGGAGAGAACAAAACTGATGTCTCAGCTTCAGCTTTTCTATTTTCACATTCTGTTCTGCTTTACTGTGTGGGGCTGGGGTTCGTATTATGGGATGGTGAGCTCTCTGCACAGAGCAGGGACACAATTCCTGCTCTGGCTGGGGACCAAGACAAAGGATCCAAATCTCAGCCCCAGGAGCACAAACAGCACAGACCAAAGAGAGAAAACAAGCAGGATGGGACTGCATGGGCTAAAGCTGGAATTGGACAATTAACTCCAATATGCAAATAGAGCACAAGAACTTATAAAAGTGAGACACCTTGTGACAAGCTGTCCATTTTGGGACCGTTTTGGTTCACCTTGAGTGCATCTCTGGCTGGGCTTTTGTGCTGCCCAAGGTGGATCTGTTGAGGAGATCCTTTTAATAAATCCCTGCTTTATTCTTGAGCTCTGTCTGGCCTCTGCCCTGAAGGAGGTCAGCCTTCCCAAGGCATTAAAACAGCTGGGAACTCATCTGAGCAGACAGCAGCTGGCAGGAGCTGGGGTGATTAAATGATGTGTAACTGAGAATCCTGCGGGGTCAGAGAGCTTAGGGCAGCCTGAAAAACCCCACAGAGGGATCCTGTGGGGCCAGCACAGCTTCCCTCCCTGGAAACAGCACACGGGTCCTGCAGCTCACAGGGTAACACTCAGGAACAGCACACAGGTCCTGCAGCACGCAGGGAAACACTCAGGAACAGCACACAGGTCCTGCAGCACACAGGGAAACACTCAGGAACAGCACACAGGTCCT
>QUSF01001173.1:0-14601 GCA_003676055.1 Chloebia gouldiae | reverse complement strand
AGGACCTGTGTGCTGTTCCTGAGTGTTTCCCTGTGTGCTGCAGGACCTGTGTGCTGTTCCTGAGTGTTTCCCTGCGTGCTGCAGGACCTGTGTGCTGTTCCTGAGTGTTACCCTGTGAGCTGCAGGACCCGTGTGCTGTTTCCAGGGAGGGAAGCTGTGCTGGCCCCACAGGATCCCTCTGTGGGGTTTTTCAGGCTGCCCTAAGCTCTCTGACCCCGCAGGATTCTCAGTTACACATCATTTAATCACCCCAGCTCCTGCCAGCTGCTGTCTGCTCAGATGAGTTCCCAGCTGTTTTAATGCCTTGGGAAGGCTGACCTCCTTCAGGGCAGAGGCCAGACAGAGCTCAAGAATAAAGCAGGGATTTATTAAAAGGATCTCCTCAACAGATCCACCTTGGGCAGCACAAAAGCCCAGCCAGAGATGCACTCAAGGTGAACCAAAACGGTCCCAAAATGGACAGCTTGTCACAAGGTGTCTCACTTTTATAAGTTCTTGTGCTCTATTTGCATATTGGAGTTAATTGTCCAATTCCAGCTTTAGCCCATGCAGTCCCATCCTGCTTGTTTTCTCTCTTTGGTCTGTGCTGTTTGTGCTCCTGGGGCTGAGATTTGGATCCTTTGTCTTGGTCCCCAGCCAGAGCAGGAATTGTGTCCCTGCTCTGTGCAGAGAGCTCACCATCCCATAATACGAACCCCAGCCCCACACAGTAAAGCAGAACAGAATGTGAAAATAGAAAAGCTGAAGCTGAGACATCAGTTTTGTTCTCTCCCCCGCCCCACTCCTCATTCCCATTTCCTCCCTGACCCCACCCCTGTCCCTAAGGGGCCCTGTGGGACCGGGCTGGCCCCGGAGCAGGTGACAGGCAGCACGAGGAAGGGCAGATGGGACTCGGGAAGAAAAGGAAGCTCTTCCCTGCCCAGCCCAGTGGAAAAACGAGCCAAAGAATCTCTGGGGACATCCTGCTGCAAGAGAGGGAGAAGTGGCCGTGTGTGCTGATCCCAGTGTCACCACTGCCACTGTCCCTCTGCGTCAGCAGCCCCAGGGGTGGCTCTCAGGGCTCACACCGGGGAGGAGAAGCAGGACAGGGCCCTTATCCCCCCTCCCTTTTTCCCTGTGCCTCCCTTCCTGGCGAGACAGATAACGCTGGAAGCGCTCCAAGGTTACAGGGATAGGAGTTTGGTTCTCCTCGGCTTGATGAGGCCAGAGGGGGCTGTGGCACTTTGCCCAGCAGCTGCTCCAGAGCCAGGTGAGTTCCTTTGGACTCCCTGCAGAAAAATGCGGGCTGAAATTCCAGGCAGGTTGCAGAGGGGCCAGACCATAGCTGGCTGTGTGCAGGAGGATTTTGTGGTTCTGCTGGGGCTGATAAAGGGGGGGTTATCATCTTGGTTAGGGGGTGGTGCTGCTGGACCCTCCCTGGGGATTCCAGAGCTGCTGGCAGATGTGGGGAGCCTGAGATGTTTCCATTCCCATTGCAGCGCTGCCCTGGCGTGCAGAGGAGCACAGCACACAGGGCAGGAAGGCTGAGGAGCTGCAGAACTGCTGGAGCCTCGCAGGGAGATGGAGCTGACATGGAGCTCTCATGGTGGGAGTGTGGTGAGCAGAGCCACCCATTCCTCTTCTTTTTGTTGTTCTAACCTTGTGTAACTGGCTGAGACTCCACACTGGATTTTGTTAACTCTGCCTCTTTGGCACCCCTGCCTTGTTTTCTGCCCCACCAGTGAGTTCCCTCTTGTTGGAAATGGTAGAAAATTCTCCAAGTTTGATAGAAGTTTGAGATTTGTTTACACACAAATACTATGTTTACATAGTATGGAGGTTTACATACTACGTAACAAAAATAGTAGGTTTACATAGTAAGTATTTGCATGTAAACAAATCTCAAACTTCTGTCAAACTTGGAGAATTTTCTACCAATTCATTTCCCACGCCCTCTGAGGATGTGATGCTGTCAGGTGATGCTCCAGAAGGGGTTTGGTGACCAGGGTGGGCTGTGGCCAGTAAATCACGTTGTGACACCGGCCTGGAAGGGCCCCTGGGCTTTCCTCTAGGGGCACAGGAAGAAGGGGAGTCCCAGCTGGGGTTTTGTGCTGCTCTCAAAATCACTGAGTGCTAATCAGCTCAGTCACGAGTTCCCTTCTGGCCAAATCTCTTTGGGAAATCTTTTCTGGGGGTGGGGGGAAATCTACTGGGAAATCTCATCCTGGGTACACGTGGCTCCTCCACCCCTTTCCTGAGTGCTTTGTAAAGCCTTGGGGGTGGCTCTGAGCTCATTTGGGCCCCTTTGGTGCCAGTTTTGCTGTGCTGTGCTTGGCAGAGCCCAGGGGCAAAGTTGTGCCAACTGCTCAGAGCCCCCAAACTCGATCCAGCTTGAAGAGGTGAGCCCAGAGAGCTGGGAAGTTCCCAAACTCTGCAGGGCTGTGGCCTTGGGGAGGGATGGTTGAGGCTGTTTGCTTGCTGCCTGCCGGGAATGTGAGCTGGGGGTTGGAAATCTGGGTGTGGAGAGCAGAAAATGCAGCAGGTGATAAAGGATCTGCTCTGCTCACTTCCCTCCTCACGCTGTCAGCTGGGGAATGAAGGCTCTGTCAGCACCACGAGGAGCTGTGAGGGGCATTTCACTGCTTCCCGCTCCCAACCCAGCCTTCTCAGGCAGCCTGTTCCCAAAATGAGGAATGGGAGGGAGCTCTGATCTCCCAAAAGTTCTGTCCCTACCTCCCAGGACATCAGTCACTCCCACAGCTTTAGCACAGGATTTTCTAGCTGCAGCATCCCAGTCTTGTCTGGGAAGGGTGGTGGAAAAGGAGATGAGGAACATCCTCATCCTGCATCCAGCTCATCCAGTTTTTCTGGGAAGGGGTGGTGAAAAGAGGGGGGATGAGGAACATCCTCATCCTTTGTCCAGCTGATCCAATGGAAAAGGGGGATGAGGACCATCCTCGTCCTGCATCCAGCTGATCCAATCTTGTCTGGAGATGGATGATGGAAAAGGGGCATGAGGAACATCCTCATCCTTTGTCCAGCTGTTCCCAGTCTGCTCTGAGAAGAGATGGATGATGGAAAGGGGGATGGAAAAGAGGGGATGAGGAACATCCTCATCCTTTGTGCAGCTGATCCCAATGGAAAAGGGGGATGAAGAACATCCTCATCCTCATCCTTCATTCAGCTCATCCCAGTGGAGAAGGGGGATAAGGAATGTCCTCATCCTTTGTCCAGCTCATCCCAATTTTGTCTGGGAAGGGGTGGTGAAAAGGGGGCATGAGGAACATCCTCATCCTTTGTCCAGCTGATCCCAGTCTGCTCTGAGAAGAGATGGATGATGGAAAGGGGGATGGAAAAGAGGAGATGAGGAACATCCTCATCCTTCATTCAGCTCATCCCAGTGGAGAAGGGGGATAAGGAACATCCTCATCCTTTATCACCTCAGCAGGGTCCCTCTGGCAGTGTCACACCTGCTCCGTGGCACAGCAAAGCTCCTGCCTGGCTTAGCCAGGACTGAGATTTCTCTTGTTGTTCCTTTTTTTCTGTGGAAGATCTGTGGTGCTTCCAAGGGTCACATTCCTGGCCGAGGGAAGGTAACAGATCTGGTTTTGTGGATAAAAATCCCCACATGCCTGCTCGGGTGCCAAGTGCAATCTGAGCTCTCTGGGTTGCCTGGGCCACAAACATGATGAATAAAACTGTTCCTCTTGGGGGAAAAAAATCTGTGCTTCTGACAAGATTCCTGGGGGAGGCTGCCTCCTGATCCGTGCTGGAAGCGAGGCGCATGATCTGGGAGAAAGCTGCTCACGAGTTGTGCTGGGGAAGTTCTGATCCCGGAGCGGAGCAGATGGAAATTTCTGCAGGAAGGGGCTGAGCTGCTGCCTGGAATCTGCTGCTGCCTGCTCCTGAGCTCCCCATCTCAATCTGGGAGCTCCTTCCCTGATTTTGGGAAGCGCGTTCTTCATTCCGACACCTCCTGCGCACCGGGCCAGGCTGGGAACGGGCTCTGGGGAGCCGTGCTGCTCTGGAGGGTTGGCTTTTCCTGCGGCTTGTGTTCTCCACATCCTGCCCATCTCCTGGAATCGCTTTCCCTGGCGATGATCTCACGGTTCTGGGAGCCAGGCTCCCCCCGGCTGCTGCCACTCTTCCCCGTAAGGCTGCCCAGAGCAGCTGGAAGCGTTCCACGATGGGCTTGGAGCAGCCCGGGATAGTGGGAGGTGCTGAGCACCAAGGTCCCTTCCACCCCAAACCGCTCTGGGATCCTACAAACACTCCTGGAATCCTGAGGGAGCTTGAGTCCCAAAAACTCGTTTTTCAGGAGTGTTTTTTTGGGAAAAACCCTCATTTTTCAGGAGTGTTTTTTTGGGAAAAACCCTCATTTTTCAGGAGTGTCGTGGGGCAAGAAAACCTCATTTTTCTGGAGTGTTTTTGGGGAAAAACCCCTCCTTTTTCTGCAGTGTTTTTTGGGGGAAAAACCTCCTTTTTCTGGAGTGTTTTTTTGGGGGAAAAAACCTCCTTTTCCTGGCGTGTTTTCGGGGAAAAAACCCTTTTTTTTCTGGAGTGTTTTGGGGAAGAAAACTCCTTTTTCTGGAGTGTTGGTGGGGGAAAAACCCTCCTTTTTTTCTGGAGTGTTTTTGGGCAAGAAAACTTTTTCTGGAGTGTTCTGGGAAAAAACCCCTCCTATTTCTGGAGGTTTTTTTTGGAAAAAACTCTCCTTTTTCTGGAGTGTTGTTGGGGAAAAAAACCCTCATTTTTCTGGAGTGTTGTTGGGGAAAAAACCTTCCTTTTTCTGGGGTGTTTTTGGGCAAGAAAACCTCCTTTTTCTGGAGTGTTTTTGGGCAAGAAAACTCCTTTTTCTGGAGTGTTCTGGGAAAAAAAACCCTCCTATTTCTGGAGTGTTTTTTTGGGGGAAAACCCCTCCTTTTCCAGGGGTGTTTTCGGGGAAGAAAATTCCTTTTTTCAGGGGTGTTTTTGAGCAAGGAAACGCCTTTTTTTCCTGCTGGAAACCAAGGGATAAGGGGGTCTGGCAGCTCGGGGAGCAACCAGGGAACTGCAGCTGCCCCCGGGGGAATCACCGCGGCCAGAAGCGAGCGGGTGCCTTCCCCCGGGATTACCCCTGTAATTACCCGGGCAGCTGCGTGCCCAAAGAAAGATGAACCCACACACACAAAGAAACGCCGGGAAATCCCTGTGGCTCCTTCAAATCCACCATTAGCCGGCTCATTAATTTATTTTTGCTTCTTTCAGCGTGCCCCCCTTGCCCTGGCTCTGCTCGTCCCTCAGCTGAGCTTCAATCGCCGCTTTAAAGGGCGCAGCTGCGGCTTCTTCCCGGTGGGTTTCTCCCATTCCGGTCACGTCCTCCCGGCTCGCTCTCCGTGCTCGGAATGCCCCGCTCCTCACGTTAAGCAGAGCCACAAAGGCTCCTGGGCCTCCCCGGGGGGACCTCCACGACAAAAAGGTGACCGTGCCACCCGCGGGGTGTCCTTTGGGGGAGCAGGTTCGGGATGCTCAGGCAGCGCTCACCTTCCTGCCGGCTGCCAAAGCGGGACATCCACTCGGGGATGTCATTCCCCGCCACGTGTGCTCGGGAGAAGGGGTGTGACAGCGCGGGGAGCCCGTGGTGACACTTGGGTGTCCCCAGGAGTGGCCCTTTGCTGCCGGCCCTGCTTCATCCCGCTCCTCCTGGATCCAGCTGTGCCGCTCCTGCCACCGCACCTGGCTCGGGGCAGAGCCCCGTGTCACACCACCGCCTCTCTGCCCCTATTCTCGTTGCCGTCTCACTCGTGCCAACCTTTATTTCCCCTCCCCAGCCCCCCGCGGGAAGTTCTTAAACCTCTGCCCAGCTGCGGCTTTTCCCACCTCCCGCAGGGGACAAAACCACGGACGCCCGCGCCTTCCCCTCACCGAGGGGAAGGAGGAAAACCCAAAAAAACGACCCCCAAAACCCCCCGTAAAAGCTGCGCCGGAGCCCAGGTATGTGGGAGGGTTCTAGTCCGTCACGCCCTCCCCGCGTCACTGGCTGCGGGCTCGCAGCCTTTTGTAAGCGGGGAGATGCAGCTGTCAGCCGAGCCCGGCTCGCTCCCGGACTAGGAATGGGCAGGGGGAGGTCGCCTGTTGCCCTCCTGGTGGCCCTGTGGCTCAGCCAGCTGGGCGCGGGGGCAGCGGGGCGCCCCAAGGTGAACCCCAGGATCATCGCGGCTCCCCAAGGTGAGTCCCGGGCTGCGCCCTCGGGATGCGGCTGCTCCCGGCGCCGGCTCCTTCCTACCTGGGGCTCGTCCTTGGAGCACTCGGGCTATTTTTATTTCTTTTGTGTCCTCGGGGAGGCTTTTGGCTCTCGTTAACCGCCTGTGGGCTGAGGCTGCTGGCTTTTAATTGGATTGTTAGACCGTTCTTTCTTTCTTTTTCTTTTTTTTTTTTTTTTTTTTTTTTTTTTTTTCGTACTAGCTGGGGACATAAAAGGCTGTAAAAAGCGCTTTATCTCCCTTATCTGCTGGGTATATCAAAAATCTCTGACACATTTCCTAACTTGCAGTTCTCCAGAAAGGAGAAGTGTGTATTTACATAGTTAATGCACTTATTTATCTGCTCTGCTTGGTGCAGACGACTTTGGGGAGTAAATATTTGCCGAGGACCGCTGGTCTCGGGGAAAAAAAAATTACAAACGGCACGTAAGGACTTTGTAACCAGCTTGGATCTGGGCGAACCCGAACAAAGCAATGTTTTCAAGGCTCCGAGCCTGGTGTGTCGGCGCTGGTTTCATCCCGAGTTTTGGGATGAATCCCCTCCAGGCTGGTTGGAACAAAGACCCCGTTGGCTTTGCCGGGCGGGCTCTGCAGCACAAGGGCTCCTCTGTTGCTCCCCATTCCCTGGCAACTTCCGAGAACGCCCATTTCCCCCGCTTCGTTCCGTGCCATCTGTTCTCCTCCGCTGGCATTTGCGTGCCCTTCCCCGGGCTGGCAGAGCGGGCAGGGGGGTGGTGGCCGTGTGCGCAGCTCGGGGGTGGCCTCTGCTGTCACCTTGTCACACAAAGGGGAGAGGGACCGGCGCGCAGGGCAGGGGAGGCTGCTCCGCTATGGCGTCAGCGCGGTGGCTGCGGGAAAAGCTGGGGCTGCTGCTCCGGGGACATTCCCCCTGTTCCCTACAGCCGTGGCGTTTGCTGTGGCTGGAAATCGAGGGGACAGGGAGGCGTGGAGTGGCCGATCCCCACCCGTGTCCCTGCACGGTGCTGTCACTGTCCCTCACCTGTGTCTGGGTGGCACTGAAGGCTGCTAGCACCTGTCACCGAAACCGCTCGCAGCGCTCAGCTCCTGCCTGCACTTGTTTGTGCCTGTAATTTTTTTTTTTTTTTTGGCATGGTCCCGGGCTAAGCGGTACTGCAGTCGGGGAGGGATGGGAACGAGCCGTGTCCTGTTTCACATCTCCTTGCTGTCACCTCTACCCTCCCGAAGCAGGGCAGTGGGTGAGCGAGGAGGAGGAGGGTGAGGGAAGGGGCTGGGGGCTGCCGTGGCCGCGGAGCCCGCTGAACTTCCCCGTGGGCCGGGCCGCTGAAAGCTCGGCGCGTTCGGCGTTCCGGGCTCAGCACGTGGCTGCCGCAGCTGCAGCCCGCTCCGAGCCCGGCCCCCGCCAGCCGTGGAGCCGCAGGGCTGATTTCCAGCTCGGAGCGTTGATTTTGCAGCTCGCAGCGCTGCCTTTTCAGCTCGGCCCCCTGTTCCTGGGGGTGGGGAGCGGCGTTCCGGGCCCGCTGCTGCCTTTGCAGTGGTGCAGGGCTAACCCTGGCCTCTGCGGGAGCTGGCAGCTCTCCCCTAATTAAATTTCTTCCACGCCACGGCCCCGCACAGGCAGCAGGTGATGCAAAGGCACCTCCACGTGCCCCAGCCCTGAGGAGGGCGAGGGTGCGGATTGCTGGGGCTGGGCAGAGCCGATCCCTCCCTGCCTGCAGCGCAGGAAACCGGGCAAAGCTGCAGCTGCTTTTCCATCCCTCGGCCTCGCTCCCCTCACCAGCACCTTGCCCGGGGAGTCTGACACCGAAAGGCTCAAATTCCACCGGTTTGGTGACATCTGGAGCTTCCCTGGGTCCACCAGACCCTGCCCTCTCTGCAGCTGCTTTTGCCCCCAGTCCCAGTAAAAAATAGCTGAGGGGACAAGGGGAGCTGGGACAAAATGTACCCAGGCCGAGGTGACACAACCCTGAGCTCGCACCTGCAGACAAAGGAACAGCGCGGGCCCGTCCTGCTGCTCGGAGCTCCTGCGTTAACAATTCCCACCACTTTGGAGCAGCACCGTGTTCTGCCGCTCCGTGGCCCCTGCAGCCCGCACAGGCGGCCAGATCCAGGTCGCCGTGGGCAAGTGGTCACTGCCGGGCACTCCTGGCTCTGCAGGGTTCCCTCCTCGCAAAGATCAGCTCCACATCACTGCTCGAGTCAGTTTTGCTGGCAGGGCTTTTGCCCCGTTCTCTTTGGTGGCTGACCCGGGGGTGTCCCCGGTCCCCGGCCGCTCCCCTCCCCCGTGTCCTGCGGAGGGCTCTGGGTTCCTGCGGGCTGAGCTCGGGCAGTGTTCCCATCCTCCCTTCCCTCCCCATCCTCCCCTGCCTCCCCGGATTTTCCCCAGCCGGGCCGGGCTGTGCTTTGCGCAAGGTGCAGCCGCATCCACGCGGAGCTTCCCGCGTGTCCCAGGGCCAGGGGAGGGTGACAGCGGAGGGGACAGCCCAGCCCGGCTGTCTCCTGACCGGAAAGTCACCGAGCATCGCAAAACGCTGAGCGTGGCACGGAGCCTGGGGCGGGCTGGGGCTGCTGCAGCCCGCGGCCTTTGCAGCGCAGGCTGGGCTGGAGCTGCTGCCACGCTCAGGAATTCGTCCCTGCTCAGCCACACGTGCAGAGATCCGAGGAAAAACTCTAATCCCACCGCGGGGTGGGCTGGGCTCCGGCTGTTTAATGATTCCCAGCTCATTAGCAGGTGAGCTGGAAGCCGCAGGCAGCAGAGATAAGGGGGTTCCCGGGGGAAAGCAGGATTCTACACTTGACCCTCGGCGGGGTGAGCTGGCTCCAGCCCGCCCTGGCATACAGCAGCCCTTGGATTGGCAGTTCTGGGAATCCGCCTGGGCTGCCAGGAACAGCTCCTGGGCTTTGCTAGGCTTGGCTGCCTCCTTGCCTGGGAGAGCTGTGTCAGCAGGGCTAGCAGGGCTGGCGGGGCTGGCTGCCCCCGGAACCTTCTGGAAAGAGCTGCAGAGGGGTTTGGGATCAGGGCTGGAGGGACAGGACATGGGGAATGGCTCCCACTGCCAGAGGGCAGGGATGGGTGGGATATTGGGAAGGCGTTCCTGGCTGGGATGGGATTGCCAGAGCAGCCGTGGCTGCCCCTGGATCCCTGGCAGTGCCCACGGCCAGGCTGGACACTGGGGCTTGGAGTGGAAGGTGCCCCTGCCCATGGCAAGGCATGGGATGAGATGATCCTTAAGGCCTTCATCTCCTCCTGTGGTGGCAAGAGAAGGATTTCTGGTGCCAGCAGCAGCTTTTTCTCCTCAGTGACAGCATCTCTGAGTTTTTTGTGGTCCTGTGGTGTGAAACATCTTTGTAGGACACTTTCCCACCAAGCTCTCGGAGCATCACCATTTCCAGGAGAAAGCTGCTCGCTTTCCCAGCAGTGCTATTTTCTCCTTTTTCACAGGGCTGGGGGATGCTGGGAGCTGAAAATGTTGGTTGGGGAAGAAAAAAAAAAGAAAGAGAAAAAAGAAATATGTTTTGCTGTGCGCAGATTGAAAAAGAAGAAAAGCAAACCAAACAAATGGAGTGAATCACAGGCACCTCCTGTTGCAAGAGCGTGACACAAAAACAACAGGCTGGGCACAAGTGATGGAAGTTGTGGCTGGAAAAAGGATCCAGATGCCAATTCCTGACCAAACTCCCAGCTCTGCACCAGCCAATTTGGGGACAGAACTGCTGAAAACTGGCCTGGGAAGGTGTTCTGTGGGTGATGCAGTCAGGCTCGGTGCCTTAAATGGGACAGACTAAATTTAGATCCGAGTGCTTGAGTACAAACTAAATCTAAGCTGGAGCACGGAATAAATCTAAGTCCAAGGTGCTTTTTAGGGAAAATTTTGCATCCCAAAAAAGGGCTGGGAGGTGAGCGGGGAGAGGAAATGTGTTCCAGCCACCTCCGTGGCTATTCCCAGATGTTCCAAAAATAGAGCTGCTTCCTCCTGCTGGGCACCCTTTTCCTGCCAGCCCCAGCCCCACCCGTGTGGCCCGGCGTGGGAGTGCCACAGGAACGGCAAGTGGAGCTGCAATTTAGGTGTGGGGTTTGGGTGATAAATCCCTTAATGCCAGCTCTGCTTCTGTCACTGTCCCCTTCCCAGCCTGGCTCACTGGCTCCTTATCCACTGGGAGCAAATATTGAAATATTCCCCGTCTGGTGGGTGGGAGGCAGAGGGCACCGGGAGTTTTGGGCGTTTCCTTGAGGAATTCACGGCCATCCCAGCCAGGCACCTGAGTTTTGGGAAATCTGGTTTCACATTCCTGCCCTCGGGGCCTTCCAAGTCTGGGGAATGCGGAGCTGCAGCCAGGGCTGGACATTCGGGAATGGGAATGCTGCGTCAGCAGCGGGTGCCCAGGGGTGCTGGGGAGGGCTCCGTGCCATTCCCTGGCACAAACCCGCAATGGCCCGGGGCTGGCACCCACCTGGAGCTCACGGCAGGCATGGGAAGCCTCCAGCAGCAGGAGGGGGCTGCAAGGGCACGGCAGGGCCGTTCCTGATCCCACTGGGATCCTTCTCAATCCCACTGGGAAGGGCACGGCGGGGCCGTTCCTGATCCCACTGGGAAGGGCACGGCAGGGCCATTCCTGATCCCATTGGGATCCTTCCCAATCCCACTGGGAAAGGCACAGCAGGGTCATTCCTGATCCTACTGGGAAGGGCATGGCAGGGTCATTCCTGATCCCATTGGGATCCTTCCAGATCCCACTGGAAAGGACATGGCAGGACCATTCCTGATCCCACTGGGAAAGGCTTGGCAGGGTCATTTTTATCCTGGATGGGCATGGCAAGGCCATTCCTGATCCCACTGGGAAGGGCATGGTGAGTTCATCCCCGATCCCTCTGGGAAGGGCATGGCAGGACCGCTCCTGATCCCACTGGGATCCTTCCCGATCCCACTGCAGGCAGCTGGGATTGGGAAGTCGATGGAGTGGGGTTGTTCTGCTGCTGGATGCTGCTGGAGCTGCTCAGGGCAGCTTTTACCCTCTGGAAGGCCTTTCCTGGGAAATCAATGCCCGGATTTGACTCTCCTGGGCTGGGAGGGGCTCCCCAGATCCGTCGAATCCATCCTTTGTTGCGTTGACACAACATCCAGCAGTGCTTGTGCCATTGTTGGATAAAATTCCATCATCGCAGCCTGGGACCCGCCGCTGCAGAGCAGAGCCTTTGGAAAGTGGCAAAACCTGGCTCTAAATTTAAATCCGAGCAGCCGGTGGGGTGCAGCCGGGAAGGCCGGACCTGCCGGATGGCACAAATCCACGGAATCAAAGGCTCCGGCCTCGCCTTGCAGCTCCAGTGCTGCATAATTATGGGGGGAGCGAGAGTGGGGCTGTGTTAGTATTCATGGAATTGCTGCCGAGCCCGCCAGCCAGAGATTTGATGTTTAATAAAGAGAATTCCAGCGTTCCTGGAGCGTGGGGTGAGCCGAGCCCCGGCTTTGAATCCAGGCCTTGTTCCCTGCGGGATGCAGGTTGGGGGTCCCTTTTGTTCCTGGCTGAGTGGGTGTTTGGGATCAATTCCAGCTCGGAGCAGGGATATCAGCAGCACAGCTGCGAGGAGAGCTTTTGGGATCCCAAGCTCAGTTCCCAAATCAAAAGGGATTTTTTTTTCCCCCCCAAGGCGCTCCCAGAAATAGCTTGGGAATGGTTGATGCGCCAGGATCTTTCCTTTCAGGAGCGCGGCTCTGAAAAAAAGCTCATTTGTGTGCTCCTGCAGCGTGGCCCTGCCGGGCATCGGGATCGCCGGCTTTTGTGGGATGGATTATCCCTGCTAATGCGGGCTCCATTGTCTGCCCGGCTTGGGAAAAGCTGGGCATGGCACGGAGCTCCCCAGGGCACGGCGGGCACCCCGGGAGCGCAGGGATGGGGGGAAAGGAGCCAGGGAAAAGAGGGATGGAGGAAATCCCAGGCGGGGTGGAAAACCCCGCTGGATGAGGGTGTTTGGTCGCACAAGGCTGTGCCCCTCGGAAGGCAGCTCGGAAGGGCTGGGGTGGCAGAGATGAGATGAGATGAGATAAGAGAGAAACAGAGAACACGCAGCTCTGCTGGCGGGCGGTGTAGCGCTACTCATCTCCAAAGCGGCTCGGGGGAGGATGAGAAACTCCGGGTGAGCCCCGGGCTTGCGGCTTGCTGGGATCTCAGGGTGTGTGAGATGGCTCAGGCTGCTTTCACACCTCTTCTTCTGGGGTCTCACGCGAGCTCCTTAGTGGGGTTTTAGGGCTGTGTGTCCCCCTAGTTCCTCTCCCCCAGCCTGTGCTGGTTGTGAGTGAGCAGCTGGAGCTTCCTTCAGGTGCCAGGTGGAAAATGGGAAGGAAAGCAGCCGACAGCTCCAATCCCTGCTTTTGGGAACCGCAGCCTTTCCTGCAGGATGGAGGGAAGGGCACAATTCCCGTCAGGGCTTTTACCCAGCCCGGGCTGATGGGAAAGCACTTTGGAAAACCTTTTAACTGCTCCTTCCTGGGATGCGCTGCGGAAAGACCCGGCCCAGGCATCGCTGCGGACCTGGCCCGTGCCCTTCCCCGCCCCAGGGGCACAGGAGAGGCTGGGCCAGCTTTGGAGCACCGGGAATGTCACCAGAATCGGTGATCCATGTTCCAGCCTCGGCATGGGACCTACACGAAGCCGTGGCAGGGAGCTGCGCCTTCCCCAGACACCAGAAGCAGGGAATGGCTCACTTCGGTCAGAAGCTTTGTGTCTGGTTTCCCCAGGAGTTTTTGGGGATCCCTGCACCCCAGGAGTTTTTGGGGATCTCTCAGGCACAGGGGAGAGCAGGAAAGCGGTGCCAGGTGGCCATGCTCCAGTCAGCTCCGACTGAACAGGAGAGGAGAGGAGGGCGTGGAGGGAGCAAAAGCAGGGCCAGGGTGGGATTTGGACACGGAGGAGGCTCCTGGGGGATGTGACAGGAATGTGGAGGGAGTAAAAGCAGGGCCAGGGTGGGATTTGGTCTGGAGGGAATTCCTGGGGGATGTGACAGGAATGTGGAGGGAGTAAAAGCGGGGCCAGGGTGGGATTTGGTCTGGAGGGAATTCCTGGGGGATGTGACAGGAATGTGGAGGGAGTAAAAGCGGGGCCAGGGTGGGATTTGGACCGGGAGGAAGCTCCTGGGGGATGGGATAGAAAGGTGGAGGGAGTGAGAGCAGGGCTGGAGGGAGCTCTTGGGGGGGATGGGACAGAAACCTGGAGGTGTCACTGTCACTTCTGCTCTGCTGCTTCTGCTTCCTTTGAGAGATTACTCAGGTTGGGGCACGGGACAACCTGAAACACGACAGGGCTGCTTTGGGGTGATCCCTCAGCCCTTCCTTCCAGGCTCTCCTGCTCCAGAGAGGTGTCCCTGGGGGCTCTGGGGGAACAGGACCCTGCTCCTCGGGTGCAGCCCCAGCAGAGGCTGGGGACAGGAGGGGATGGCACAGAGGAAGTGGCCTCCGCTCATTTCTTGCTTCTTGCGTTTCTCCTTTCGCCTCCTTCTCGGAAACCCGTCCAGAAAATGTGAAATGTGTCACTTACCACGAGCTGTGGGATGGTGGTGGCAGCGTGCAGCCACAACCTTTCAATTCTTCCATGCCAGGTCGGAGCAAACTTGCCCAAAACGCTGCTCCAGAAATGCCTCATTTACAGTCAGAATGTTCCTATAAAAAACCCCATTGCTGCAGGCTCTGTCCCAGGAGCCTGCCAAGGCTGCCTGAAGTGTTCATCCCATGGGAAGGGGACAATCCTGTCCCACCAGGCTGCCTGAGGCGTCCATCCCATGGGAAAGGGACACTCCTGTCCCCGCTGTGCCCCCCCTGCCCAGTGTCACACTGTTCCCTCGTGTCACTCTGTTCCCTCTGAGCAAAGTCACGCTGGAAGGAAAACTTAGCACAGCAGCTCCTTGGAGACATATTTCCTCTTCCTGAACTGCCTCAATTTGGGAATTTATAGATCGTCAAAAAAAAAAAAAAGGAAAAAAAAAGAAAAGAGGGAGAAAATGCAATGTGGATTCTTGCTGGCGTCCTGCTGGAGCCCGGGGAGGAGGGAGGCAGCGCTGTGGTGAATCCAGCCCTGCTCTGGGAACAGAGGGGACACTGGCAGCGCTGTGGGGTGTCCCTGTCCCCTCAGGAGATGGTGACAAATCCAGGAATTGTCCTCCTGGTCCGTCCTGTGCCTGAGGGAGTGGTGAAACTCCAGCTGCACTGCGGAGTTTCAGAGCTGGGATGGAGTCCTGAGTGGCTCAGGGAGTGGCCCTGAAGCACATTCCCAGGAAAAGGGCACCTGGGTTGTTTGTCACACATCCTGTGGGACGTGGGAGTGGGACAGGGACAGGTGTTACTGCATCGAGAGTGGGGCAGGGATTGGTGTCACCGCATCGGGAGCAGGACAGGGATTGGTGTCACTGCAT